>SEYY01001002.1:7500-15000 GCA_009176605.1 Armadillidium nasatum
TTTGCAGTATGAATGAGGAGAATATCGACACAAGAAAGAGGAGAGGACACACATTTCTTTGAAGTTTTCTTCACCTTTTTATGATTTCATTGAAAGTATTTTTAGATAATTATTATGAATTATAAAAGGAAAACACTTATCTCTTAATCAGTAAAGTTTATAAAGAATGAATCATCTTAACTGCAATGATATAATAATATGTATACAAACAGGTTTTTATTTTAATAAAATATATATATATATATATATATTATATATATATATATATATATATATATATATATATATAT
Organism: Armadillidium nasatum; assembly: GCA_009176605.1. Lineage (NCBI taxonomy): Eukaryota > Metazoa > Arthropoda > Malacostraca > Isopoda > Armadillidiidae > Armadillidium > Armadillidium nasatum. Next base: position 7,791 of record SEYY01001002.1, read on the forward strand.
ATATATATATATATATATATATATATATATATATATAATATATATATATATATTTAAAAAAAAAATGACTTTCTTATAATGCAATTAAATTATCATACATTGATTTAAAAAAAAGGTGAAAAGTATCTGATGAATTTGTAAATTCTTTATAATTGACATACTATTAATAATTACAGATATTATGGTTCATGGTTGGGGTAGCTGATCTCTTATCTTCCTTTTGTTTTTAACTGGGGAAGATAAAACATAGCTGTTTTCAATGCCTCAAAAACTCAATTCCTTGATCTTTATTCTATAGACGTTGTCTTCTATTCAATTGCAACATCTTGTACTAAAACTAATAGCTAAAACTTTATCCTTAAAATTCTTAATATTCCTTTTCTTATGACCTTTGACCTTATTTCTCTACCTAAGCAACTTGTAGAAATCATGAGTTCTGAGGTCTCTAATGAAATTCTTTCTTAACGCCCGAATTGATTGCTAAGTATGGGTGTGTGAGTCACTCTTGTATGGAGTACGCATCAAATATTTAGAAAGGTTTATTTTCAAATAACTTCTCTCGAAAAGTGTCCTTTTTTTTTTTTTTTTTTTTATCTCACGAGTTCTCACTCTTTTGATTACACTCTCTAATCTCTCTCTCTTTTAGTCTTATTATTGCATCACTCTCTTTATACAAGAGCTTTTATAAAAGACATCGCTCTTCTTAGTCACATAACTCATACTTTGAGGAGAAGTTGTGTTATTCGTTCTTCCACACAATGTCGTCCATTTTCTCTCTGCAGGTCTTTTTTTTTTTCTCAAATCCCTAACTTGAAACTCTAAGCTCATTCTTTCGCTACTTGTAAAATCTGGAACACTTCCTTTTCAATTATATATATATATATATATATATATATATATATATATATATATATATATATATAATATATATATATATATATATATATATATATATATATATATATATTTCTGAAAAAAAAACGATGGTATTTAAACTGTTATGACAGCATGACACATACTTTGAATATAAAAAGTTATTACATATTTTTAAACGTGATTCTAATCATTTTTTTTAAATAAATAAAAAAATAAAATTGTATAGTCAAATAATAATAATAATAATAATAATAATAATAATAATAATAATAATAATAATAATAATTATAATAATAAACAATAATAACAAAATAATAAAAAATAATATAAAAACTAATAATATATAATAATAATAATAATAATAATAATAAAATAATAATAGTAATTACAATAATTATATTAAGAATTGCAAGAATAATTATAATGGTAGAAACAGTAATAATAATATAATAATAATAATAATAATAATAATAATAATAATAATAATAATAATAATAATAATAATAATAATAATAATAATAATAATAATAATAATAATAATAATAATAATGACAATAATAATAGAATAAATAATAATAATAATAATAATAATAATAATAATAATAATAATAATAATAATAATAATAATAATAATAAAAATAATCTTAGCCAGATTGTTTTTATCCTTTAAAAAAGTTTACGATAATCTTATCAAAATCTTTATTTATTAAACTGTAGTGCAGCCATTGTTTTTCTTTTTAATTAATTAAGCTAACATGAGAGGTTGATTTGAATTAACTCTACAAGGAGTAGAAACAATATATATATATATATATATATATATATATATATATATATATATATATATATATATATATATATATATATATATATATATATATATATATATATATATATATATATATATATATATATATATATATATATATATATATATATATATATATATATATATATATATATATATATATATAGAGAGAGAGAGAGAGAGAGAGAGAAATTTTTTTTTTTATACAATTATCGTTTTCCGCTACTTCCTTTGTAACAAAATCCATTTTTCTACTCTGTGGCTTTTCAGAGCCAATTAAAATCTTATAATATTGACATGACAGAAGAGTTTAAATGTAGGTCTAATCTCTCCTTTCCTCCGCCCTTCATTTTATTATTTACATATGTGCTAAGGCTTTTGTTTATTGTTTCTCACCAGACCAAATGGATGAAAGGAAATTGAATCATTAATTTGCAAATTAAGAACCTCACCTGCTGGTATTTGCAGAAGGAGCGTCACGTAGCACGTGCGTTGTCATGGCTACTGTTCAGCCTGCCAGACGTACGATTATAAATTACGAAATGAAAAATTATATTCCAAAATATTAATTTAATAGGAAATTTTTTATATTATGATTTTAATTACATTCTATTGTACCTATATTTTAAATTTAGTTTGCATTAAAATAGTTTCTTTTACAAATAAATAATAGCTTTATTCGGAAGTGTGATTGAATCCCGCTAAATTTCAACCATCTCAAAAATATTATACAAATGAAATTTCAGTTGCAAAGAAGACATGTGAGTGAGTGGAGGTGTTAAATATATTGTGACGATGAGTTTATCACTCGTTTTGTAATTTTAAAATTCAAACTAGAAAAGAGATTATAAAGTTTTGGTACGATATATATATATATATATATATATATATATATATATATATATATATATATATATATATATATATATATATATATATATATATATATATATATATATATATATATATATATATATATATATATATATATATATATAAATAATTACATTTTATCTCCACCCCAGTTATTTTATTTCAAATAATTTGTTTTGCAGAAATAAGCATCTTATTTATCAGACGCTTGTATATTGTATATAAAAATATAATTATAATTAAAATAAGAATGCTGAGGTTGTCGTATAAATAATGTCGAGATGAAAGACTTTTTTGAACACTTAATTACAACATTAAAATTTGTTAACATTCGCTTTAGTTTACTTGTCATTGCATAATTTTATTTTTATTTTAAAAATGTTATCAGTTTTGGGTGCAATTTAAGTATATATATATATATATATATATATATATATATATATATATATATATATATATATATATATATATATATATATATATATATATATATATATATATATATATAATAATATATAATAATATATAATAATAATAATAATAATAATAATAATAATAATAATAATAATAATAATAATAATAATAATAATAATAATAATAATAATAAAATAGGCTTTGATTTGACTCCTTTCCCCTCCCCAAAATATCTGCCAAAGCCTATCTGAATATTAATGCCACTAATATTAATTTTCATATTTAATCTTTATATATTATTTAAATATAATAAACATAATTAATATATATTGACACTTTTCATGAGTGTTGCAAATTTTATTCATATAATATACGGTATAATAGTGCCTGTAGTTGGCATTATAGAATTCCTAAAATGTATTAGATATTACAGTATCCCAAATCTTTAAATTTATAGAAAAAATATATAAAAGATTAAAAAAAATAAAAATTTTGATTTTGCTATTTAATTTTATATTCAGTTATAAAACTACTAAAGGCAACCATCTTACATTTTTTTTTAGTTCTCAAAGCCTATTTGTAGTTTTTTCGGAAATGGAAGCCAAATAAAATTTCTTGCGAAGAGAAATTTCGTTTAAAATTAAAAGGGTAATAAGGAGACTTTAAATTTCCCATGCTAATCATTTCCTTGATTGTTGAAGCTCAGTTTGGGAATGCCATATGAGATGAGGAGGACTATTAGACAGTTGTCGAAGAGCTTAGGATTAAGATGTTAAAAAGTCCTCCATATTATTATTATTATTAATGTTTTTATATTTCATTTAATGGGGTTTGAAAGGACCTTTTGTTAAAGCCTATTTGGGAACAATTTTGGTGGAAGAAAAATTTGCTTTATAAATTTAAATTTGCAGCAGAATTTGATTTCTGTTTTGGATGTAGGTGTCTGTATGAGAGAGAGAGAGGGAGAGGTGAAGCTGAAATCTACGATTATATTTTGGTGACTTTTTTTGTCACTAATTTTTTTTTTTTTTTTTTTTTTTTTTTTTTTTTTTTTTTGCCAATAGTAAATTTAAATTATAAGGAAAAATAAAATAGTGCTTGTATTTATAATTTCCAATCTCAGACACGCCACATATATTATATATATATATATATATATATATATATATATATATATATATATATATATATATATATATATATATATATATATATATATATATATATATATATATATATATATCCCGCATGATGCAGGGTGGTGTCAACTGCAGAAAGGAAAATTCCTGCAAATCGTACTTGGTAAGAGATAAAAATCTTGTTACGAAGGTTCCCAGCCTCTAGAACCATGCAAAGAACTATTTATTCTTCATGAATCCAACCTTGTCGCCCAATCCAAACTCGTGTTTTTAAATTTTATATTCTTAATAATAATTTTTAATTATCCATTTAAGCCGAAAGTATGTTATTTGAAAGTTTAAGCCGAAAGTATATATGTTATTTATTTTGAAAAATAATTTAACTTAGATTTATTTAATTTTGTTTTTGAAAATACCGATATTTTAAGTAAAATTCATATTATTTTAAAATAAATGTTATTATTTTTAAGTTCGGAAAATAATTTTCTTTTCAATACAATTTTTAAGCATTCTCTAAACAATCTTTATAATTTTCAGAATAGATTATATATATATATATATATATATATATATATATATATATATATATATATATATATATATATATATATATATATATATATATATATATATATATATATATATATATATATATATATATATATATATATAATATTATATATATATATATATATATATATATATATATATATATATATATATATATATAGGCACTTCATATTACGGTAATATCACCATAATATTATTTGTTTTTGTATTTAAGTTTGCAATCACTAACTCTTAAAGAACTGAAAGTTTGTATTACTTTCGCTTTTATAATATTTATATATATATATATACTATATATATATATATATATATATATATATATATATATATATATATATATATATATATATATATATATATATATATATATATGATAACAATGATTTTGTTTTATTTTTTTATGAATTTCACAATAATTTTGGCATATTTTTTAATATTCATATACATTTTTGCGAAGGTGTCCTCCAGCAGCGATCCTTGTAGGTTTTTTTTTCCGAGGCCGCAATTTTCCGCACCTCATCCCAGCAGGACGCTGGAATTGCGTGCGGCACTTTACATGTGCGTCGCCCATTACTAGGTCCTTGATTTGTCTCAGTTCGACTCCAACTTCATTTTCGAATCCTATATATGCATATTACATTCCTTAAATATATTTATGAGTCTATCGAAGTCTATCGAGATAATTGTAAATATCAGTAGCCTTTAAAAAAAAAAAAAATAATAAAAATACCCTTATTGTATTGAACGTTCGTTTTGAAATTTTTTTCCTTCCTCCGGCACTATGTTTTGCGTGTCCCGCCCGATGCTGTCAAATTCTTTCGAATGCCAATCGCAAGAAATATTACAATTCTATTAGCATTTTTAAAGCTAGTTTTCGAATACCTTTTTTTTTTTTTTTTAAATATATGCATTTTATTATAAGTTTTATTTGAATTGAAAGAGCGCTTTTTGTTAACAGTAATTTCAATATTTCAGAATTATTATTATTATTATTATTATTATTATTATTATTATTATTATTATTATTATTATTATTATTATTATTTCAGTAATCTATGATATTGAAAATTCTAGAGTTAAAATATATTCCTCCAGTTCTTATGAAATTTGTCGGCGTTCTTGTTGCTTAAAACTTACACGGCGGCAAAACGCCCTACCCGCGAGGCTGAAAGGAGTTGAACAGCGATCGCCAATACCCATAGTTATTGTTCGCCCAATAAAATTTACTATTACGCCTGTTTTATGTTCCTGTTTATCTCAGAACAAACTTGTTTCTATTGTTTTGTTCTAACTTCTGACGGTGAAATAGGTAATTTAATATATCATGTTTCGTTGTACTTTCATTATAAAGTCATATATATATATATATATATATATATATATATATATATATATATATATATATATATATATATATATATATATATATATATATATATATATATATATATATATATATATATATATATATATATTATATATATAACGCTCATGCCACCTTTACTCTATTTCCATGGAGAAATTCCTGGCTATGAGAGAGCCTATATATATATATATATATATATATATAATATATATATATATATATATATATATATATATATATATATATATATATATATATATATATATATATATATATATATATATATATATATATATATATATATATATATATATATAATATATAAGGCTCTCATTCCAATTTCCACCAGAGTTGGGGGAATATCAAAAACCGAGTTCAGTTAAAGGAAAACAAAGCCTGATACAAGGCGTTTGAAGGTATGGATGTCAAAGGAAGTTGGAAAAATAGATAAAGGGAGTGTTGTTTCAAACTTTATCAATAGAGGAAACTACTAAGGATTTATTATTAGGGTGAGACTGTGTAGAAAGGCGTGTCTCACGAGTCCTTCTTAATGGAGGAGGTATTAGACCGGAGAGTTATTAGGTGCAATGTCCATTGTAATAGCGATAGTATAGAGAGAATGACGGTCAGAAAGAGATTGGAGATTATTAGTGAGTGCAGAAGAGTTGATAAGATGAAAATCCCTAGACTCCACCTTTTGAAGGAGAGCTGTTTGAGTGGAACCATTCCAGATGTGTGAGCCATACTACATACAGGGGCGAACAACACCCCTATAAAGAGCGAGCATCTGGGCTGGCGAAAGAGAAATTTTGAAGGCGCCTCAGAACCTCTTAGAATCATGTTTTGAAAGAGAAGTAATGCATCCTTCTAAGAAAGATCACGTGAAAAATATACACCGAGAATATTAAGGATACTTTAAGGCATGAGTTGTGGGTTTTCGAAGATGTCATAGTCTTGTGGAACGACGTGACGAGTAGAGAGATGGAAGAATTGAGTTTTTGAAGCCTTGAAAACGATCAATCATGTTTTCTCTATCCCAATTTGAAATACGAAAAAGATCATAGGTTAGTTGCTCCAAGGTCACCCTCCTTTCTTCAATTAACTGCTTTTGGGAGGGGCGTCTTTCAAATTAAAAGGAGTGATGAAGGGTGGAGTCATTGACAT
>SEYY01001002.1:25000-35000 GCA_009176605.1 Armadillidium nasatum
ATAAAAAAATAAATTATAATAAATGAATGTTGTTAACTTTATAATAAGGAATCATAGATTAAATTCAAATTGTTTTACACGTGAAGAATTTTTTTAAAACTTTACTTTTCCCTGTAAATGAAGGAGAATAATATACCATCTTCAAGATTATTTACTTTGAACATCGTTATAAATGACGTTGTCATATATATCACTGCAAAAAATGTCCTAACGAATCGTTGGGACAAGTGGCTAAAAAGTCACAGTAAAATTTTTAATTAAAAAAAGACATGTTAAGCATAAGAAAGTTGCTTCACTGATTTATTTTCTAATAAGAAAATAACTGAAAACATTTGTTGGCATTTTTTGCCACTTGTCCCAACGATTCGTTAGACAATTTTTGCAATATATATATATATATATATATATATATATATATATATATATATATATATATATATATATATATATATATATATATATATATATGCGCGTGCATATGGCGTATGTATGTGTATGATTGTTTTCTTGATTGCATGAGCGTGCATGCGTGCTTAAATGATAATAAGAAAAGAAGCTGTAACAAATTTAAGAATTTATAATGTATCACCTCTCGCGCGCGACTTGGAAGAAGATTTCGAATTTTTTTTTTGCGGTTTGTTTCACATCAAAATATCGCACGAGTTCGTTGATGGATTTAGTTAGTGCCGTTAAGAGCGGTCATTTGCGCCGGTTCGCGCTGAAGACAATTCGGGGTCTCCGTTCCTCAACTCAGGATATAATGAAGGAGATGATGATGAAGACGACGATGACGATGATGAAACAGAAGAAAAAAAAAGAGGGGGTGTGGGGGGGGGGGAATGAAGATGAGGAAGTTTTTAGTTTGGAAACAAAAAGGAAAGGATTGTATCATTGTAGACGGAGTGTCCATCAACTTTATTACCTTTTTTTTTTTATATATTAAAGATTTTTTTTTTCTTTCTGATTTTTATATAATGTATTTAATTTTTATTACTATTGAATAGTAGTAAATGTTAGGGTCTCATCTTGCCCTGCAGGTTTTTTTTCAGACGGTTTTATTATATTAATAAAAACATTAATAAAAAATTAACGATTACTTTAGTATTTGTATGGATTCATAAACTTGTAGAAATGTTCTCTCTCATGCACGCACGCACGCACGCACTCTCTATTCCTCAATGACTCATTAACTCCACTCATTCAACCTCCCCTTGGTCTCCCCTACCTCTCGCGCCCTCCACTTCTTATACAAACACCTTTCAGTCAGCCTCCCCTCATTTATCCTACAAACATGCCCAAACCAACTTCAGCTCTCCCAATCATATTCCTTCCCCAACCACACATCTCCCTTATTCAAACACTTCTGACTCTATCCCTTCGACCTACACCACATACCGCTCTCAGACCATTCATTTCGAAAACCTCAACATTTTTTCTCTTTCTCGCATTCAACCTCCATACCTCGCTCCCATACATAACCACCGGAATACAGCATCCTCAAACATTTTCATCTCCACCTCTCTTGTCAATCTTCTACTCCAAATATCCCTCAAGCTTCCCAACACCTCACCTTCTCTTATTCTATACCCTACTTTATCACCCTTACTACCATCCCCCCCTTCCAAAATTCATACCCAGATATTTAAATGAATTAATTCACTCCAACCTCCATCCCTACTTTAATTTTCAACTCATTTCCCACACCTACACTCCTCTCTCTTCCCTTCCCATTGCTAATCCATCACACCTCACTCTTTCCCTCATTCACTCTTAAATCCAACTCGTCGTAACCTTGTACAAACTCTTCCAGCAATACCTTCAAACCCCTCTGTTTCTCCGCCAAAAGTACAACATCCGCATACAATAACACATTCGCATCCACATATCTTGTTCTCTCATTCTTATTCCTCTACCTTCCCTTTCCATCAATCTCACCACTTTATTAATAAATAAATTAAACATCTTCAGAGACAATAAACAATCTTGTCTTAATCTATTATTCACCTCAAAAAACTCAGTTTTCTTTCTGTTTACTCTCACACGCTCTACTGTTCCTATAAAATTATCTAATACTCCTGTCCATCCTATCGCAAGCTTTTTCTAGATCCATAAAACACATAAACATAACCTTCCCTTTATCTCTACTTTTCTCCTCAATCATCCTTAAAGTGAAAACCTGGTTCGTATATCCCCTTCCTTCTCTAAAACTCTCCTGTTCCTCACCTATCAATCTATTAATCCCTATCCTTCCCAATGAAATTCTACCATACACTTTTCCTACTACGCTAAGCAAACCTTTTCCCCTATAACTCCTACATTCAAATTTATCACTCTTTTCTTATATAAAGGGACCATATACGCATCTTGCCAATCTTGAGGCACCTTTCCCATTACCCAACATAAATTAAACAACCTCTTTAACTAGCCTACCCCCTTCCACCAACATCTCCACTTTTCCCATCTAAACCTGTCGATTTACCCCTCTGTACTATCCTCAATGCTATGCCTATTTCTTCTAACTGAAATCCCCCTTCTCTCTCCAAAAACTCCCTTCAACCTCCCTCCTTACCCCACTCACAATCAACAGCCTACTAAAGTACTCCACCCATCTTGCTCTAACCTCACTTTCTACCTCCCTTATTTCTCCGCCAAATCCCATTACCCCACCTCTCATTACCTCCCCATTATTTTTTACCTTATTCACCTCCTTCCAAAAAATCTTACCCCATTCTCTAAAACCCTCTTCAATCTTATTACCTCATTTTTTATTTGTTCTTCATTTTGCCCTCACCCTAGGACGCGACGTTGTCTCCCTTCTTTTTTCCTTCATTTTGGGGTATAAGTATATCAGTGGAAGATTTTTCCTTTGTTTCTTCAATTTACTGCTCTTAAAATTCATCTCGGACGAAAAGTGATTTGTATGTGCATATGTATGTATTTTTTCGTATAATGTGCGAGTAAAATAACCAATTCAAGACCAAATTTCTTTGTGAGTTTTTTTTTTCCAGGTTGTGGGATTTTCTATCTACTTGTTATTCTTTCTTTGAATATAATTCCCCTTGCTTTTAAGGGGTTTATCAAAGATCAATTGAGACCAGGCCTTAATACCTGAATCATACATATGAAGAAGGCATTATCTTCATTTGATTCATTCTGCCCACTATTATACAAACGATATTCCCGTGAACAGTGAAATTTTTTTTTAAAGTTCTTATTACAGAATAAAGTATATATATAAAGTAAATAATAAATTCATTAGGCAAAACTTACTACTTAAGATTTATATTCCAAGAGAAGGGAAAGATATTCAGTTAATAAATTTGCTGAATTATCACATTTCAAGACAGCCAAAAATTTACTTTTATAAAAACATAAAAAATTTTATTATATATATATATATATATATATATATATAATATATATATATATATATATATATATATAATATATAATATATATATATATAATATATATATATATATATATATATATATATATATATATATATATATATATATATATATATATATATATATATATATATATATATATATATATATATATATATATTATATATATATATATATATATTAGCGTTTTTCTTCATACATTAACATTGTGTTGCATTTATTGGTTCGTCACACTTGATGTGTAAAAGAACATCTGTCGAACGACACATTATTATTATTATTATTATTATTATTATTTATTATTATTATTATTATTATTATTATTATGATAAATAAATAAATATTTTAATTTTCATTTAAAAAAATATGAAATCGCAAATATATAAAATATATATTATTATATATATATATATATATATATATATATATATATATATATATATATATATATATATATATATATATATATATATATATATATTATATATATATATATATTATTTATTTTTTTTTTTTTTTTTGTGCGGAATATTATTACTATTATTACTACTATTTTGGTTAGTGGTACTATATTTACTACAGCTGTTTAGACGTGTTCTGTAAAATTATCGCCAAAAGATAATTTTTTTTTCTGATTATTTGTGAAAGAGATTATTTCTGCTGCAAAAGATTAATTATTATTATTATTATTATTATTATTATTATTATTATTATTATTATTATTATTATTATTATATTTCATTATTATTATTAAAAATTTTTTCTTCATCTGTCACCTCTTCCATTTGGTCTAATTTTTCCACCAGCTGATGGTCTTAAGAGCAGATGTCTGCAGAGGATATTTCTCGAGTTATTTAACTGTAAAGAGCAAGGATGATTGGGTTTCTATTCCAGCCCTCTTGTTTTTTTTTTGTTTTTTTTTCTTTTATATACAGATCCTTTCGGCCATCTTATTCATTCATATACTTAGGCCTATTATGATTATTTAATTTTATTTACTATAAGTTTTTAATTAATCTTGAAAGATAAGTTGGTAATCGAATGTGCGCACTACAATAAAGGGCTCAGCCCTTGAGTTTTGGGGAATTTTTTTTTTTTTTTTTTTGGTAAATTTTCAAATTCCGATGGAGAAATTTTTACAAACTCACTCTTGAGTAGTTCTTATGTCAATATTAATTAATTAAAGGTAAGAACTCACTAGTACTTGAATGGCCGTGATATCTAGGCAAAATAGATTTTTTTTTGTACTTCCTAGTCTCTCTCTCTCTCTCTCTCTCTTTTTTTTTTTATAAACTTTCTTACAAATTGAAACTAATGAGAAAGAAAGAATTGTTTCGCTTTTTCAAGAGTGAAAGAACCGTTCTTTGAACTCCGATGCATCCACATGTTGAAAGATTAAATCCGTCTCACACACAATATATATTTTTGAGAGAGGATTGATTAAAGTGACAAAGTTGCAAGAATTGAAATAAGTGTTGTGTGGGAGAATTGAAGTACCAAACTGTTTGTAGACAAAGAAACATGTAATTAAGTTGCTCCAATAAGCACGCTGATAGTTTTATTATTTTTGTGTATTTTCCTGAACAACACCAACTTTTATACTCCAAAAATATCCGAATGAATAAGTGACAAAAATGTCATAAAATATATTTCCAAATATTTTGTTGTAAAAAAAAAAGAAATAAATAGTGAAAGTAATTTTTTACGCGTATTTTCCTTTTTTTTTTTTACATTAAAATATTTTTTGTGTCATTTGTACCATTCTTTGGTACATTTTTAGAGTATATTCAATTTCCCCCCCCCCCAAAATTTTTTTTTGTCACTTTGCTTTTAACCTCTACTCCCTCCCCCTCCCCCTCCCATCAAGGGAGTGGAGCTTCCCTCTCGAAGTTCTTTACTTAAAAGGTTTCTTCATGGAAACATTGATATTTAAATTCGCCGAAAACATTTCTATTCACTTATAAAGATCTCTTGTTTGAAGGTTAATTTTGTCTATTTGTAATAAATTTGTTATTCCTTTTTATTATAATTAATTATATAGTGTTATAATTAATTATATAATTAGTTGCTAAATATTGACATTATAGTATTATAACTATGATTCTATTGAGTATTATAATAAATATTAACGGTAGTGTGATTGATTTGCTTGAAGGCGTTGGTTCGATATCTTATGCGGATCATACGAAGAAATTTTTTAGAAAGTTCCCCTCTTTCGATAGGAGTGAGAATATATATATATATAAATATATATATATATATATATATATATATATATATATATATATATATATATATATATATATATATATATATATATATATATATAATAATTATTATTATTATTATCATTATTATTATTATCATTATTATCATCATTATTATTATTATTATTATTATTATTATTATTATTATTATTATTATTATTATTATGTTGCAGCTATACTATATTAATTTATTCTAAAATTATTAAATAGTGGGGTTCGAAGGAGACCACTGTTACCCTCAGCAACCCCCAACCCCTAACTCCTATACCGTTACAGTTGGCAATTTTATGCCATTTCCATATATCTATTCATGGTAATTTTGTGTCTATTTTCGGATTGATCTTCAAGTATTTCTTGAACTTTAACATGTTTTCCGGAATTGAACTTATTATTATTTATTATTTATTATTATTTATTATTATTATTATTATTATTATTATTATTATTATTATTATTATTATTATTATTATTATTATTATTATGTTCGAAATTTGTTATATTCGAAGCAAATAGGAAAACGAGATAAAAAAGAAAAAATCTTTTTGGAAAATTGGAAGTGAAATTTCAACTGATATTAAAAGAAATCTGACAAACTTCTAAAGTTATTATTATTATTATTATTATTATTATTATTATTATTATTATTATTATTATTATTCTCACAGAGGTGTCAGTATCATTAATTTAGTTTAGCAATTGGGATCAAATAAGTTAATAATATTGTATATTGTAGTTTGTTGATGTAAATCGATTTTCGCTGTACTGAGCATTTTATTTAATGGTTCAGACTAGGGTTGACTGTCTAAACGGTGGGGTGCGAAAAGACAGTGGGTGATATTGAGTTTCCCGTTCACGACCTTTTTTTTTTGTTTTGTTTTGTTTTGTTTAGGGCGGATAAATTCCTTGTTCGGCTGACTCCTGTTCGGGACTTTTGCCTTTTTTTCGAGGAAGAGAGGGAGGCGAACTTTTAGTGAGAGTTTCTTCCCAAGAAATAGACCCTGAGACACCCACTGCATTTAGTTTGGTTCATTAGCACATACGCTATGCAAGCCTACTTCTGAAGGATCTCTGATCGACAGGGTCTCTTGTTCGATTCCTATAGTGAAAATCTTCAGGATTACGGAATACTTTTTTCAGTCCGAAATTTCATGCCTTACCTAATTTCGTTCTTTCAGAAGGTAATGTCACGTAAAGGAGGGAAAGTTCCCAAGATGAAACCGACGACTTTGCAGGTCGTGGAATATAAAACTTTTCTTGAATTTTAATGTTTTCCTGGACACAACTTTAACGAAAAGGTAAAATAAGTAAAGATTGAAATCAAAGCTGTTGATCTGATGTTTATTTTTTTTTTTTTTTTTTTGGCCAACTCCAACTTCATCCGAAGCTCTGTCTAAAACATTCAGAAAATTTAATTCGCTTTAACACCTACTCCACCCAAATCTTGTGGCTTATACTCCGATTCATTCCTGATTGAAATGCGATTCACATTAAAAGATAGTCAGAAAAAGCTTTTGCACTTAACCTAAATATGAGCTTATCTCTAGCGTAGCGTGACTCTCATTATCGCTTCTTAATAACTGTTGTCATTCTTCTATTTAAAAAAAGCTGGTAAGAAATAAATGGTCAATTTGGCTATTTGGGTCTTCAGTGGAGCTTTACATTTTCTCCTCGTTGTTAATTATTGTTCAATCAAGTTGTTTTTATAATTTTAATATTATTATTATTATTATTATTATTATTATTCACCAATAAGGAAAAAAATTGATATAAATAAACATTACAATAGTTCACGTTTCCATGAAAAGGTTAACGAAGTCTCAGGTGTAAAAACAATATAAAGAAAATTATTGAGACATTGACCTAATATGACCTTTGGAGGTCAACCTCTATCTGAATATTTTACAAACCATGTTCCTTTACCGTCACACCTACGCTCTATTCTATATATATATATATATATATATATATATATATATATATATATATATATATATATATATATATATATATATATATATATATATATATATATATATATATATATATATATATATATATATATATATATATATATATATATATATATATATATATATATATATATATATATATATATGGTTGACATTTTAAGTGACTTAACTTTCCATCTTGATTGAGAAAGAGAAGAAGGAGAGAAAATTTAAGCTAAAAGTTGCCACATCGAAAGCTCGATCAGTTCCTCCTCCAGCAGTAGTAAAAAAAATGTTCTTTTTTTTTTAATGAGTCCGGGCTGTTAAATTTCCTCTTAAGGAAACTTTGAAAGGGGGAAAAAATTATTTCGATTCGGAATTTAGAAATGAGAGAGAGAGGTGGGTAGGGGGAGGGGGGAAGAAGGAGAATGAGAAAAAGGGAATTAAAATAGATATTCAATTTAAATTCTATTATCAAAAGATTGAGAGAAAAAGAAATGTCTTTATTGGTACGTCGATTTTAAATTTTTTTTCTTAGTATTTTTTCCTTTATTTTGCAATATTTTTTTTTATATTTGTATATTTATTTTTTATTTTATTTTATTTTATTTTATTTTCTTCAATTTCTTCTTTTTAAGACTGGAACATTAAACGGCATTACGATTTTCGATCTTTATAGGTTTATGCGTTCATTTCGCGCCAATTCTTTGATTTTCGCGCCAAAATCCTTTCCGATGGTTTCATTGAATTTTTGTGATTTCAGGAGAGTTCATTAACATTAATAGATGTTGATAATTCGTTTTTGTTGTTTTTGTTGATTATTAGAATTTATTTTTATTTTTCATTCCTTTATATATAAAAATTTTTATTTTTCTGAATAGAATATTTAAATTTTCAGTTTCCGGATTTTGAAAAGAGGAATAAATATTATTGTTTCCATAAGCGGATTAACCCTTATGCTGAATATATTTTTAGACTGTCTCGTCGTATTAAGTGAAGTTATTTATAGCAAATTTTGCTTCTTTCCAGTGTTTGTCACAGTCATATATTATTTGAATTTTTCTAGTCTTACATTCTTGAAATTTAATAAAATTGAGTTAATTAAAATGTTATTTGTATTTGAGATGGTGATAGATTTTGAGATACTCCCATCTTATCCATTTCTATTCTTTGAGACATTTGCAACTCTTGAGAGTTTAGAATGTAAGAAATTTGTATTCTTTGAGATGTTTGCAGCTTTTGAGATGCTTCTATTTCACCTATTTCTGTTCTTTGAGATATTTGCTACTTTGGAGTCGTTTGCATCTGAGTTACTTATATTCTTTGAGAAATTTCTGTCTGAGCTATATCTATTCTTTGAGATATTTGTATGAGATACTTTTATTCTTTGAGATATTTTATGACCTTATTGAAAAGAACCTCATACTCGTCAAGGAAAGGAGAAGAGAAAAAAATAATTCGTGTTCGATGTGTTATTAAGAATTATTTTCGAAAATTTATAAGTAAAAAAAAAATTATTATTTTTGGATTCGAGTAGAATAGTGCATAAAGAATTGACGACAGCAGTTATTTCTGGAGTAAAATCCGAGAAGAGAAAAGGTGAGAATCGAAAGCAAGCTTCCAGCAGAACTGGTAATATGCTGTCTCCTGTTCCAGAGCTCCTACAGTTATAGCTCTTGTTCCATTTACACGTATGAAAATTGTTAATATTAATTTGTGAAATTAATGAACGTTTGCTTGTTTATTAACTACTATTTTTTCACGGACATATACATATATAAAATATTTTTTAAGATTTAAACAATTTTTTATTCCTTTCCGAAGGATTGACCAGAGTATCTGCTGGAAAGATGAGTTATATCAGCCCTCAGGAGGGAAAAGAAACGTATATATATATATATATATATATATATATATATATATATATATATATATATATATATATATATATATATATATATATATATATAATGACTAAGAAGTATTAAGATCAACAATTCTTTATTAAAATAAGCACCGTTCTCATATTACGAAAATGAAGTTATTAACGTGTCAATGGGCCAAAAAGTTACTTTAAATATTATATTAGGTCAGCTTCATTGGACACTCGTTAGGTTACCATAGAATAATTAATCTCCATAAGATTAATAGCTATTGGATAATTATTTTTTAATTAGAAATTTTGAGGTCTTGCTTTATTCACTAATCTCTATCTGTATCTGACCTTCATTGTCTGGGTATCTTAGCTGAATTTTTCAGAAATGTGCTTTTATATATCAGAGAACCTTGAATCTCATATCAGCCTGTGGGATCATACCTAACAATTACAACACCCTCACATTGGGTTGTCACTTACTCCTTCCGATTCATAGAG
>SEYY01001002.1:40000-52500 GCA_009176605.1 Armadillidium nasatum
AACTCCAGAACCGGCATAGGAAACCATAGCTCTGAGAAACACAATCTTCTGGAGAAACTCTAGAGTGTTTTGAGGTTAGATGGAAAACAATGCTATAGTACACCTGAAAGGGTGAAAACCCTACCTGAGAGTTTATAAAACTCAAGGACTGGCATGGAAACCAACGAGCCGAGAAAAAGAACTCTGGGAGAGGGACTTTTAAGAGCAGATGGGGAAAGATACTGGTTCCACTGATAGGGTGAATACCTTTCCTGGAAGTATATATATATATATATATATATATATATATATATATATATATATATATATATATATATATATATATATATATATATATATATATATATATATATATATATATATATATTGTTTAATATAGATATAGTGTTCCGTATCTTTTCTTCGTAAGGACAAATTTTAAATGTTTGTATGTGGTCTTACCGGGGAATAATATCTGGTAGGTTGCTCGGTTGCTTTGCTATGGTTAACTAATTTAAAGTCTGTAAAATTAGTGGTTTTTACAGAATGTTCGTTGCTTAAGTAGAAAGAAACTAAGGTAATTGATACCCTGAGCTCCCAGAGTTGATCAAACTACGTGTTGTTATTTGTTTTTTGTTTTTTTTCTTTTTTTAATTAAAACAAGCTTTTTTTGTGCTTTTTTCTTCTTTTTTAATTAAAACAAGCATTCTTTTGTTTTTTCATTTTTAATTAAAACAAGCATTCTTTTGTTTTTTTCTTTAATTAAAACAAGCATTCTTTTGTTTTTTCTTATTTTTAATTAAAACAAGCATTCTTTTGTTTTTTCTTCTTTTTTAATTAAAATAAGTATTCTGTTGTTTTTTGTAGTTTATTAGTTTGTTTATTAAATCTTAGGAAGGAGCACTTCCCTGTAAGCTTTGTTTTAACTATGTTACTACTATGAAGGCTTGACTACCCGTAGGATGTTAAGAACATATTGAAGTTTTCGGAAGGTTTTACAATAGAATTCCTTTCTCTTACTTTAGGACTCCTACTGAGTTTCTGACATCGTAGTTTGTTTTCATTTTAGACAGAATTGATGTTTTCATTTATTGTAAATACATTTGATGTGTTAACATCATGCTGTTGTTATTATTGTTAGTGGAGAGGAGGAAAATCAGTCTTATTTAAATTTTTAAAACTGCCGTAGCTTATTTTCTTTTGCTGTCATTTTTTTTTGTGACGCCACTTCCGCACACCAGCTTTTATAGAGACAAAATTCTCTATAGCAGTTTACTTTTTTTCTCTCTCTCTCTCTCTCTCTCTCTCTCTCTCTCTCTCTCTCTCTCTCTCTCTCTCTCTCTCTCTCTCTCTCTCTCTCACTTGTAGGTGGAAAAGCCTGAGGCCCACATGCAATCCACCAGAATTGAGCAGTTCAGACGACAGATAGACAACGACATGAACCAATGCTTGACATTTGAAAGTGTTTTAGATGATTGTAGGAAGTGAGAAAATTAGAAGAAGGAAGTGTGTTCCATACTATACCAGAAGTGTACATGTAAGAATGAGCATAGTGGTTACGTCTATGGACAGATACAGGTTGAAACTCTGTTCAACTTAATACGGAATATTGTTTAAAAAGAATATTCTTCAAGAAATTGTAATATTTGTGTTTAAACCGCTAATTATAACTGTAATATATATATATATATATATATATATATATATATATATATATATATATATATATATATATATATATATATATATATATATATATATATATATATATATATATATATAGTAAAAAAAGCCAGTCGATATTTATGTTTTTAGTAAAAAGAAATGATTAATAAGGTTGAAAAGGAGTTAGTATTGTGAAGCTGAGTTGGAAAAAGGTGTGTCAAGGTGTTTATGAAGCCACTTTTCCCATCTTTACTTTTTCCCTTTTTTCCCATGTGAGGAGGATCAAGTTCCGAGGTATTCCTTCGCTTTTATCTTTCAACTTTTCAAGTTTGGTGGCAATTGAGAGGCTAAATGGGGCTCCTAAAGCCCTTGTTTCACGTCATTTGCCAAGTTTCCTCATAGCAATTACATTTTCTTGCTTTTCTTTCTTTCTCTATTTCGTTTCTCATTTGTTTTTTAGTATTTCTATTTTTATTCCTTTAATTCTTTTTCTTTTTTTTTTTTTTTTTTTTTTTTTTTTTTTTTTTTTTTTTTTGTCTTATGCACGGGGAGGTTTTCATGAAGGAGGTTCTTTTGTGGTTTGCCTTCTGCTGTTTTTAAAGCAAGTTTCCCTTTTTTTTAAATTAAGGGAAAAAAGGAAGAAATCTCTCTCTCTCTCTCTCTCTCTCTCTCTCTCTCTCTCTCTCTCTCTCTCTCTCTCTCTCTCTCTCTCTCTCTCTCTCTCTCTCTCTCTCTCTCTCTCTCTCTCACACACACACAGTTTTGAGTTAACTTTACAATAAAGGGTTTTTATATAGCAACCAAGGTGACATTATCTTCTGTTAATCGGATTCTATCTGCGCCTTGTGGGTAATAAATAATAATAATAATAATAATAATAATAATAATAATAATAATAATAATAATAATTTTGAATTTGTAAAAATTTAATAACGTTTGAAGTTTGTTTTTTGGGGAAGAATTTTATTAAATTTTTTTATTGGTGCAAATGAATACTAACATTTTATCTTTGGCATTTAATATGTTTTAGAATCAGAATCACTGAATATATATATATATATATATATATATATATATATATATATATATATATATATATATATATATATATATATATATATATATTATATATATATATATATATATATATACTCAGTCGCTCACGAATACCTTAATTATGTATGTTATTAAAAGATTATATTTCAGATAAGAATGTGAAGAAGTATAAAAAGAGAAATATGGTAAAAAAAAAAAAAAAAAAAATATTATAAACTTTATAAAGTAGTTAAGAGAGGAAATGAAATATAAGTTCAGAAAAGGGGTGGAAGAAGTAGGTGAGAAGTAACGTGATGAATTGTGAAGCTGAATTTCTTATGTTTTGGCAAAGAAAAGAGAAGTGACATTTTTTTTCAATCAGAGCTTCACACCATTGAAATCGTATCAGAGCTCCAAATATATTTTCAATTTTCGTTGGTCAGATTTCGGAGCCCGAATCCGGGGTTGAAGACCGTCCCTGAAATATGTTATTAACTAAAACAGAAATTTGAATAACTTTACTTAGAAAGTCTCTTAAAAAAAACTAAGTACAAATATGAACTTAATAAAAATAATTACTAACCCAAAAATCCAAAAAAATATTATTATTATTTATTATTATTATTATTATTATTATATTATTATTATTATTATTAAATCGTTTATTGAAGGATGAAGAACAGTTAAAAAGAGTGAAGCTCAAAATCGGCGCCTTTTTTAATGTTTTCGTCTACTTCCGATGCTTGTTTTCTTCGCCTGTCTTCAAAAATTCCCTGAGGCTCTTTTCCTACCGCCACCACTTGATAGATATATATATATATATATATATATATATATATATATATATATATATATATATATATATATATATATATATATATATATATATATATATATATATATATATATATATATATATATATATATATATATATATATATATATATATATATATATATATATATATATATATAAGGCAGATATTCTCCGAAATACTGTCCTTGATAATGTTAATCAAAAGCACTTTACTATTGAAGTACATGTGAGAATGAACATTGCGCTTATGTCCGGGGGCTGGACAGAGTAAACGGGACTATATGTTAAGAATAGGTATACGACTATGCGAGTAGATTAAGAGTTGGAAACTCCACTGTGTTTGGCGGATTATGGTAATGGACAACTTAAATTGTGGTTATTATTGTGATAGATAAAGGTTAAAATGAAAAGTAATATATTGTATATATATATATATATATATATATATATATATATATATATATATATATATATATATATATATATATATATATATATATATATATATATATATATATATATATATATATATATATATATGGACAGCGGTTTTTATATATTAAGTAACTTCAAAGGAGCAAAGAAGTTTTCCCCTTTCATCTACTCCATATAGATAACTTTATAATTATTATTATTATTATTATTATTATTATTATTATTATTATTAATGATGTAATAGATCAGTCTCTTCCTCATTTAAGTCTTCCGAAGCCCTACTACTAAATATTTACATAAGCGAAGGTAATAATCATAAAATTAAGTTACGAGTGTCATTTCCTTCTTGGGCAGTGATGGTGGGGAGGGGGGGAGAGGGGGTGGTATGAGAAGAGGCATCAAGGGGCCCTCAGTACCCACTCTTTGCCAAAGAGATAAGAAAAAGCTCCCTCTGGGAATATGAAAAATTTGTATGAAAAGTAAATTGTATTTGAAGTAAAATGAGTGTTAAGAAGCATAGTGCGGGCTAGTAGTATAGGTTACTTTGTGATGGTAGTAGTAGTAGGAGTAGTAATAGTAGTAGTAGTAGTAGTAGTAGTAAAAGAAGTAGTAATATGATTGTTTATTTACGTTTTAATTATTTTTATGTACCAAAATTAGTTTCAGTTAACTGAAAATGAGAAAAACATTAAGATTATATATATATATATATATATATATATATATATATATATATATATATATATATATATATATATATATATATATATATATATATATATATATATATATATTATATTACAGTTATGTGTGCAAAATAAAATTACAAATATTTTATTAATATTTTTAACTAAAAAGGGCTGCTTGAGGGGGGGGGGGGACGTGTTTATCCTATGAGCTTACCTTTTGTTTAATACACTATAAATTGACATAGAAAAGTTTGCATTATATTAGCAAAGTAAACTTCAAATAAAATCACAAAATATTTTATTTAAATTCATATTTAAATAAAATTTAGAAAAATCAATAAAGGTATCATCAAGATATATGTTTAGAAACAATGAAACAACAGCAATATGGATAATAGTAATACTACTGTTAATAATAATAATAATATGAAGAAGAATCATTGCCACCATCATCGTTATCATTATTTAACTAAAACCTAAGGAAGATAGGGATGTGCGTTTTAATATTTCAGTAATAAGTAGATTTTAATATTTTATCGAAAAAACCCTAGAGTGGGTGATTTCTGAAAATATATTTTGATGCCTTTCCACTCACCGATGCCCATATATGAGGTAGACTTTTTTAGATTTAGAAAGTATTTTGCTTTGCCTTGTCTAATAGCTTATATATAATGTGATTATAAAAAGTTTGGTTCTGTAATATGAGGTTGGTCAGAAGTTGACTTGTAGTTCCTCCATTTATAACTATAAAGGTGTTTGTTTGCTGACAGAGTGTAGATATTCTGAAGTTTCAATATAGATAAGCCTTTGCAAAGTGAGGTTGTATACTCGTAGTAATTGCAGGACCCTCATAATGAACGAATTTTCATTTTCTGCTTTGTAACCAGAGACTGTAATAAGTTATCACAAGAGCATCACCATATTGACAGACAATAGAATAAGTGGGATAGACAAGACTGTTGTAGATATATTAAAAATATATTTTGGAATAAATTCGAATTTATCACCGAAGATATCACCTAATAATTTTGCAGACGTTGACCAATTTTAAATTAAATTTTGATTATTTTAAATTAACATTAATTAAGCTGAATAGATTTTTTCTTATTATTAAATACAAGATAGTGCGCTTTACGTAAGTTTAGATACAGTCTATTTGCCTATTCCATTGTTAAGTTTTTTAGTTCATTGTTTACTTTATTTAGTGTTTAGTGTATCAATATCTCGATCCGATATTAATATCGAATTGTCGTCCGCATTTGGTGAATGTAAGGAATTATGACAATTTTAAAAGTTAGGCATCTATAGTCATTGTCAAAGCTCCCCGAATATAGATGCCTGGGACATCCCTTGAGATATTGGAGAGAGGGATATATATATATATATATATATATATATATATATATATATATATATATATATATATATATATATATATATATATATATATATATATATATATATATATATATATATATATATATTAGATATTATTTTACGAGTAGGTGAATCCACACCGGACGGAAGTAATTATATGGGGATCATACAGGGTTTTATTTTTCTTTTCCAATAGTCGTACAGGTATCTGTGTGTGTGAGTGTGTGTTGGTGGGATGTGTGTGTTTGTGTGTAATTTTCTTCTGTGAAGAAATAATGATGGTTTTATTGTATTTTAACTTGAAAGTCAATTTCTTATCTTCGGGGATTAATTTAAAAATAACATAAAATAAAAAAAGGTCCAGGTTGATAAGGGGGGGGGGGAACAAGAAATTTTATAGGAATGTTTATTTAAATATTTAAGGGATTTAAGAGTTTATTTATTTTTGTTATTATTATTATTATTATTATTATTATTATTATTATTATTATATTTTTATTTTTTCTTTTAATTTTTATTGTATATGTTCAAATGTACAACAAACAGGTGATGAATGGCTTTTTATTTTCCTTCACCCCTGCATCCTGCCCACACACACACACACACACACACACATATATATATATATATATATATATATATATATATATATATATATATATATATATATATATATATATATATATATATATATATATATATATATATATATAGAGAGAGAGAGAGAGAGAGAGAGAGAGAGAGAGAGAGAGAGAATAAATATATGAATAAAGCTAATAAAAGTACTCTTCCACTTTAGTGTTTGTTTAATAAATTAATTATATTAATTATTATTAATAATTATTTATATTAATTAATTATTTATATTAATTATTTATCGAACCACCGGTTGTTGAATAATTTGATTCTTAGAAATTTGAGTTCGCTTCCAGTAGACATTTCTTTATACAATCAAACTCCAGAGTAAGACATTACTTAAATTTACATAATTTTTGCCGAATTTTGGAAATTAAACAAATGTTGAAAAACTTTTTGTTTGCACTTGAAGTCAAACATTACCGAAAGGTCAAATCTTTGCCCGAAAGGTCAAATCTTTGCCTCAAAAGGTCACATCTTTGCTTGTAATCCGATTTCACCTTAGTTGTCATTGTTTTCAGTAAACTTAAAACGAGATGAATTATATATATATATATATATATATATATATATATATATATATATATATATATATATATATATATATATATATATATATATATATATATATATATATATATATATATATATATATATATATATATATATTACTCAGATCCTTTCTCAGAATCGTGAGGTGGTGTCTTCAGCAGGGCACATTCACTTCCCAACACTCACCCCTTCACCAATCTTTTCCACTCACTCCAATCCTCCGTCAGCCGCACACCCTCTTCCCAGCTCACCTCTCTGTCCCTCAATAATTCCTCACCTCACTTATCCAACCTTCTCTCGGTCTCCCTTTGCCTCTCACACCCTCCACTTCTTATACAAATACTTTTGTGTATATATATATATATATATATATATATATATATATATATATATATATATATATATATATATATATATATATATATATATATATATATATATATATATATATATATATATATATATATATATATATATATTTACATACAACATCTGGTTGATAAAGGATTGAGATTTCGTCGCAGTCAGGACAATTGGAGAATTTTTCTTCGCATGGTTTTAAAGGCTGGGAACCTTTTTAACTAAAATTTTCGTCCCATGTACGGTTGCAGGAACATAAAGATTCTGTAGCCGACGCCACCCTGCATCTTGTGGGGGATATGGTGTAGTGTATAAAATATATATATATATATATATATATATATATATATATATATATATATATATATATATATATATATATATATATATATATATATATATATATATATATATATATATATATATATATATTAGGGATGGAGTGAAGTATCGGTATCGGTAAGTATCGGTATATTTTCAGGTATCGGAGTATCGGTATCGGTATCGGTACCGGTGAATTTTTTTAGTATCGGTAAAAATTTTGGTATATGAATGGATAAAGGTATCGGTATCGGTAAGTATTCGGTATATTTTCGAGTATCGGGTTATATATATATATATATATATATATATATATATATATATATATATATATATATATATATATATATATATATATATATATATATATATATATATATATATATATATATATGTTTGTATGTGTGTGTGATGTATGGAATGTCGGAGAGCAGGTTAGGAATAACTTACTACGGCGGATATTTATAGAATTAAAAAAAAAATACATAATTTAATTTCGTGTTTAGAAATAGTCTCATGTTTAAAAGCTTTATTGAATTATTGGCGTGTTTCAAACCTGAGGTGGCTTATTTTATTAACCAATAGAGTGCTTGCTCGTTTGTAGATTGTTTTATTCATACTTTTTTAGTATGGCGTAACGGTAGAGATGTTGACTTTCGTGCCTGAATGCTATGGTTCAATCCCTTGTGTAGACGTAGACCCCTCTCCCTCCATAAGAAGAAATTTCCTAGAAAGCCCAACCACCTCGTCCTTAAGTGAGGCAATGCTCGTGAAGTATAAATAATAAAAATAAATAAAAATAATAATAATAAGTAAAATAAATAAATAAAAAAACTTTGAACTTTAACGTGGTCTTAGTTTTATTAAGGAAATGACATTAATTTGCTATTTTAAACTCTTGAAGTCAGAATCCGAACACCTGAACACCTGCGGACGCTGATTTTCAACACGTTTGAGCTCGCTCATCACGATGCGGGTTTTCGGAACATTCTGAAAACGGATGCAGATATCCGCGCCATTGTTAGTTTGTGTGTGTGTGTGAGACAGTGTGTGTTAAGGTCTCAAATATCTTTTAAATGCTAATAAAGATTGAAGGAGTTTGAAAGTAAAATTTGATACAAGTGCGTTTCAATTTTACTGCGCGCGCGCACGCACTCACGCACGCACACACACATACAAATATATATATATATATATATATATATATATATATATATATATATATATATATATATATATATATATATATATATATATATATATATATATATATATATATATATATATATGTGTGTGTGTGTGTGTTTAAACGAGTTTTCTACATGTGTGTGTGCCCCCTCCTTGAAAAGGGCTCTGCCCGTGAGTGATGGCGTTCTGTAAAAAAAAAAAAAAAAAAAAAATATATATATATATATATATATATATATATATATATATATATATATATATATATATATATATATATATATATATATATATATATATATATATATATATATATATATATTCTGCCATGCATTTTTTTTATATATCCTTCGGAGGGCAAAGGCCGGAGGCCTACCAAATTCCACCGGAGTTGAGAAAATCCTATCTTGATCGAAGGAGGCCAACATGTCCAGATACACGGCGTTTGAAAGTATGCAAGTCAAAGGAAGTTGGGAAAACAGATAAAGGGAGTGTGTTCCAGACTTTACCAGTAGAATATATGTAAAATTGAGCACAACGGTTAAGTCTGAGGTTGGAGAGTTAGACAGAGAAAGGATGAGACTGTGTAGAAGGCGTGTCGCACGAGCTCTTCTCAATTGGAGGAGGTATGCAACGAGAGAGTTCAGAAGAGCAGTGTCCATTGTAATAGCTATAGTAAAGAGAGAGTGACGTAACAATTCGACGGGCAGAAAGAGATTGGAGAGAGTTAGTAAGAGCAGGAGAGTTGAGGCGAAAAGCCCTAGACTCTACTTTCTCAGTGAGAGCTGTTTGAGTGTAATCACCCCAGATATGCGAGGGCATATTCCATACAGGGGAGAACAACATCCCTATAGAGAGCAAGCAACTGAGGTGGCTTGAAGTAATTCTAAAGGCGCCTCAGAATACCCAACCTCTTAAAAGCTTGTTTAGAAAGAGAATTAATGTGAGCAGAAATGACATTTTTTGAAGAAATTACAATTTCAGGCATAAATGCGTTGGAGGTTGTGGAAGGAGGAGATATAGCTCCGTAATCGTCTAAGGTTGAATTAGAGGCAAAAGTTTGAGCGAAGAGTTCAGCTTTAGAAGAAGGTAAAACAGCAGTTGTGCCTTCGAAAGGGAAAGAGGAAAAAGCTGAGTTAGAGTTGACAATTTTTGCAAAAGGCCAGAAAGAATGTGAAGAAGAGGAACCAGAAATATTATTGCATTTTCTACGGAAAAAAGAATTTTTAGTGTTACGAAGAATAGATTTTTGCACGATTCCGGGATGAAATATAAGTTGTGTGAGTTTCTGGAGTTTGAAGATGATGGTAATCCCGGAAGGCGGATTGCGCGAGAAAAACAAGCAGGATTAAACCAAGGTTTGTTAGGTTTAGTAGAAGGGAAAGAATATGGAATGTACGCCTCCATGCCAGAGAGAATCACCTCGGTAATGCGTTCTGCATACTCCAAGGGACCTCTCCCACTGAAGCAATTATCATTCCATGGGAAATCAAAGAAGTACGACCGCAGCTTGCGGCACCGAAATGCCACAAACGTTTCCTTTCAGTAGAAGGGGGTCTTTCCCTCGAAAGACTTGAAGAGATAGAAGAGGACACAGAGATAAGAAGGTGATTCAAGGAACCCAGAGGAGGAAAGAGTAAAACAGTATAAGGAGAAGGATTAAAAGTTAGAAAAAGGTCTAGAATGTTGAATTCATCTCCAAGATTATCAGGGATACGAGTAGGTAGCTGCATCAACTGCTCCAGGTCGTTTTTGATAGCGAAATGGAAGGCTCGTTCATTTCGCTATCCAAAACGACCTTGAGCAGTTGGTGCAGCTCCCTACTCGTATCCCTGATCGTCTTGAAGATGAATTCAACATTCTAGACCTGTATCATGAGAACTAGAAGAAAGCATTGGCGGTGGTGAAAATTGAAATCACCTAATATGATGATTTCAGAGAAAGGAGAAGAAGAAAGAATGTGCTCTATTTTGGAGTTTAAATAGTCGAAAAAGAATTTTTATTGTCGGTAGAATTAGAAGATAAATAGACAGAACAAATGAATTTATTAGTTGTAGAGTTGCAGGAAAGTTTAAACCATATAGTAGAGAATTCAGAAGACTCCAAATTAGAGACATGAGAACAGACAACATCGTTGCGCACATATGCGCAACATCCACCTTTGGCTTAAAATTGAGGATAGAGACAGTAGGAGGAAACAGAGTAAGGTTTTTTGTCCGAACACTCTGACACCTGTGTTTCAATTAGCAACAAGAGATGAGGTCTAGAAGAAGAGAGGTGGTGTTCGACAAAGTGGAAATTAGAAAAGAGACAGCAAATGTTGCAGAAGTTAATGAAAAAGAAGACCGTGCCCATGGCAAGTCGGCTTCAAGGTCTTAGTGGCACCAACCCATCACCGGAGGCCACCAACTCCCAAGTGGTGACGGGGGAAGGGGTGGATGTACTCTAGTATGATGGTAAACTTTAAAAATATTTACGCCAATTATTGAAAAATATTAATCGATATATTGATATCGACTACACCAATTATAATTGTCAAATATTACTTTTCTTTGGGAAAAAAAAATTTATTGGCAAAATATATTTTGTCTTATTTTTATAACAAAGAACAAAATACAAGCTGTATGATTCTATATATATATATATATATATATATATATATATATATATATATATATATATATATATATATATATATATATATATATATATATATATATATATATATATATATATATATATATATATATATATATATATATATATATATATATATATATATATATATATATATATATATATATATATATATATATATATATATATATATATATATATATATATATATATATATATATATATATATATATATATATATATATATATATATATATATATATATATATATATATATATATATATATATATATATATATATATATATATATATATATATATATATATATATATATATATATATATATATATATATATATATATATATATATATATATATATACACGGATGTTAATATGAATTAAATAAGCGATGTAATTTTTGTGATTCGGGAAGGGTTTTATTTAAGAATAGAAAGGGGGTGAGGTGATGTGGGGTTGAGGGAGAACGATGCACTAAAGTGGGGATAAGAGTTTTTTTTTTTTTTTTTTTTTAAACTCAATTAAAGGCTGAAAAAAGTCATAATTTATTTTTATTTATCTTCGTTTCCTGTCATTTATTAAAATATTAATGAAAATCCTTTCCTGCTTCATTTTAATGCTTGATCATCGTCAGCGATGGGCGAGTAAATATTTCTTCTTTCTTATCTCCTCTTTCGTTTTCTTCAATGATTTTCTTTTTATATATATATTTTTTTGCATCTTTCTCCGAAAGATCTAGCCAGCCTGAAGATGTCTAGTTTGACGTCTCTCTCCTTTTTTTCTCTTCCATTGA
>SEYY01001002.1:57695-62695 GCA_009176605.1 Armadillidium nasatum
AGATTAAATAGTCAAAGTTTATATCAAACGATATGATTAAATCTTGATTGAAATGTTTAAGAACTTTTTTGACAATTAAAGTTTTTAACTTGAAATATATTCGAGATGTTATTTAAGATAATTTTCTTAAGACAGCAAAATTTGAAATTTGAACTGTTATTACGACCTCAAAATGAGAACTTGTCATTAACGACTTCAAAATGGGAACTGAACTTTTTAAAGAATAATGACTTTCGATTTTACATTTAATGCTGAAATTTTAGCTATATGATTTAACATTTTTAGCCATATGAATTCTAATTTTATAATATATATATATATATAATATATATATATATATATATATATATATATATATATATATATATATATATATATATATATATATATATATATATATATTATTCTGCCATGCATTTTTTTTATATATCCTTCGGAGGGCAAAGGCCGGAGGCCTACCAAATTCCACCGGAGTTGAGAAAATCCTATCTTGATCGAAGGAGGCCAACATGTCCAGATACACGGCGTTTGAAAGTATGCAAGTCAAAGGAAGTTGGGAAAACAGATAAAGGGAGTGTGTTCCAGACTTTACCAGTAGAATATATGTAAAATTGAGCACAACGGTTAAGTCTGAGGTTGGAGAGTTAGACAGAGAAAGGATGAGACTGTGTAGAAGGCGTGTCGCACGAGCTCTTCTCATTGGAGGAGGTATGCAACGAGAGAGTTCAGAAGAGCAGTGTCCATTGTAATAGCTATAGTAAAGAGAGAGTGACGTAACAATTCGACGGGCAGAAAGAGATTGGAGAGAGTTAGTAAGAGCAGGAGAGTTGAGGCGAAAAGCCCTAGACTCTACTTTCTCAGTGAGAGCTGTTTGAGTGTAATCACCCCAGATATGCGAGGGCATATTCCATACAGGGGAGAACAACATCCCTATAAAAGAGCAAGCAACTGAGGTGGCTTGAAGTAATTCTAAAGGCGCCTCAGAACACCCAACCTCTTAAAAGCTTGTTTAGAAAGAGAATTAATGTGAGCAGAAATGACATTTTTTTGAAGAAATTACAATTTCAGGCATAAATGCGTTGGAGGTTGTGGAAGGAGGAGGAATATAGCTCCGGAATCGTCTAAGGTTGAAGTTTAGAGGCAAAAGTTTGAGCGAAGAGTTCAGCTTTAGAAGAAGGTAAAACAGCAGTTGTGCCTTCGAAAAAGGGAAAGAGGAAAAAGCTGAGTTAGAGTTGACAATTTTTGCAAAATGCCAGAAAGAACGTGAAGAAGAGGAACCAGAAATATTATTGCATTTTCTACGGAAAAAAGAAGTTTTTAGTGTTACGAAGAATAGATTTTGCACGATTCCGGGATGAAATATAAATTGTGTGAGTTTCTGGAGTTTGAAGACGACGGTAATCCCTGAAGGCAGCATCCCTGCGGTGGATAACAAGAGAACAAGTAGAGTAAATTTAACCAAGATTTGTTAGGTTTAGCCGAAGGGAAATGAATATGGAATATAAGCCTCCACGCCAGAGAGAAATTCACGTATCATTGGTTATGCGTTCTGCACACTCCAAGGGACCCATTCCCACTGAAGCAAGTATCATTCCATGGGAAATCAAAGAAGTACGACCAGCTTGCGGCACCGAAATGCCACAAACGTTTCCTTTCAGTAGAAGGAAGGGTCTTTCCCTCGAAAGACTTGAAGAGATAAATCAAGAAGAGGACACAGAGATAAGAAGGTGATTCAAGGAACCCAGAGGAGGAAAGAGTTTAACAGTATAAGGAGAAGGATTAAAAGTTAGAAAAAGGTCTAGAATGTTGAATTCATCTCCAAGATTATCAGGGATACGAGTAGGTAGCTGCATCAACTGCTCCAGGTCGTTTTTGATAGCGAAATGGAAGGCTCGTTCATTTCGCTATCCAAAACGACCTTGAGCAGTTGGTGCAGCTCCCTACTCGTATCCCTGATCGTCTTGGAAGATGAATTCAAGTTCATTCTAGACCTGGTATCATGAGAACTAGAAGAAAGCCATTGGCGGTGGTGAACATTGAAATCACCTAAAATGATGATTTCAGAGAAAGGAGAAGAAGAAAGAATGTGCTCTATTTTGGAGTTTAAATAGTCGAAGAATTTTTTATAGTCGGTAGAATTAGGAGATAAATAGACAGAACAAATGAATTTATAGTTGTAGAGTTGCAGGAAAGTTTAAACCATAGAAGTAGAGAATTCAGAAGACTCCAAATTAGAGACACGAGAACAGACAACATCGTTGCGCAAACATATTGCGCAACATCCACCTTTGTTGAAAATTGAGGATATAGAAACAGTAGGAGGAAACAGAGTAAGGTTTTTTGTCCGAACACTCTGACACCTGTGAGTTTCAATTAAGCAACAAGAGATGAGGTTCTAGAAGAAGAGAGGTTGGTGTTTCGACAAAGTGGAAATTAGGAAAAAAGACAGCGAATGTTGCAGAAAGTTAATGAAAAAAGAAGACCGTGCCCAGGGGCAAGTCGGCTTCAAGGTTCTTAGTGGCACCATCCCCATCACCGGAGGCCACCAACTCCCAAGTGGTGACGGGGGAAGGGGTGGATGTACTCTAGTATGATGGTAAACTTTAAAAATATTTACGCCAATTATTGAAAAATATTAATCGATATATTGATATCGACTACACCAATTATAATTGTCAAATATTACTTTTCTTTGGGAAAAAAAAATTTATTGGCAAAATATATTTTGTCTTATTTTTATAACAAAGAACAAAATACAAGCTGTATATCATATATATATATATATATATATATATATATATATATATATATATATATATATATATATATATATATATATATATATATATATATATATATATATATATATATATATATATATATATATATATATATATATATATATATATATATATATATATATATATATATATATATATATATATATATACACGGATGTTAATATGAATTAAATAAGCGATGTAATTTTTGTGATTCGGGAAGGGTTTTATTTAAGAATAGAAAGGGGGTGAGGTGATGTGGGGTTGAGGGAGAACGATGCACTAAAGTGGGGATAAGAAGAGTTTTTTTTTTTTTTTTTTTTTTTTTTAAACTCAATTAAAGGCTGAAAAAAGTCATAATTTATTTTTATTTATCTTCGTTTCCTGTCATTTATTAAAATATTAATGAAAATCCTTTCCTGCTTCATTTTAATGCTTGATCATCGTCAGCGATGGGCGAGTAAATATTTCTTCTTTCTTATCTCCTCTTTCGTTTTCTTCAATGATTTTCTTTTTATATATATATTTTTTTGCATCTTTCTCCGAAAGATCTAGCCAGCCTGAAGATGTCTAGTTTGACGTCTCTCTCCTTTTTTTCTCTTCCATTGAATTTATTTCTTTTTTTTTCGGTTCTCCGAAATATCTAGACAGGCTGTAGATGTTTGGTTTGGCCTCTCCCTCCTTTGTCCTTCTTAATTCTTTTATCTTCTTTGAATATTTCTTGCTATGACTGAAGATGCCACAAAAATTTCATATTTAGTTTTGACTACGCTTATTGAGTTTGTCTTCTCGTACTTGTTTTCCTTTTAATATTTATCTCATATCGTTTTCTGAAAGACCTTTAACAAACTACGATGTTCCAAACATTTCATGTTTCTTCAACTACTCTCATGATTCAGTCTTAACTTCTCTTCTCTTATAGATTGTCTGTTCTATTGTATTCATTTGAATATTTTTCTCAATTCATTCTCTGAAAGATCTAGCGAGGCTGTAGATGTCATAAATATTTCATGTTTTGTGTAACTGTGTATTCACGATGTTAGTATGGCTTGATCATTTTAAAGAATATAACACAATATTGAGTGTATTTTATTCCTTAAATATCGCCACTTCTTGAAAAAAATATTTATACCAAATCTTTAAATTTGTAATGGCGTCATAAATACTTGACGTCATGTTGTGAAAAAATTATCCATCATCGTTACTGTATTAATTATTTTTTAGTGGTTATAGCTTCTGACAGAGCAGCTTGGGAGGAGGTGAAGAGGGGTGGAAAAGAGGGAGGGTCCTTAAGAAGGGTGGAAAAGAGGGAGGTCCTTAGGGGATATATCGAAGTACCTTGGTAAGCTAAACTAAATAACCGCGTGTTGTTAACATGTTTTAATCACGGTAATTGTTCTTATTTACGAGGTCCTGTTCTTTAATTAATTTAATTCGAAGGCTTATGTTTCGAACAATGATTCCTCTTCATGTTAATGAGGACGTAAAGGATTTTCTTCCTTGTCTTTCTTCAAGGACACTTTGATTTATATTTTTGATTGTTAGACATTTGAGTATAAAGGATGTATGAATGGTATATAATATACGAGTCTTAAAACCCGCTTAATAGATACACACACAACTGGGATTTATGTATGGGTTACGTAAGGCACTTTTTTATATATATATATATATATATATATATATATATATATATATATATATATATATATATATATATATATATATATATATATATATATATATATATATATATATATATATATATATATATATTTATTTTTTTTTTTAATTTTTTTTTTTTAAGGTTAATTTTTAAATATTATCTAAATAATTGAGTTATAATTACTGGTCTTTTATACAGTTTATTTATTTAGACTGTGACAAAGTAAAAAAAAAAAAAAAAAAAAAAACAAAAAAAAAAAAAAAAAGTGGAAAAAGTTGGTAAATAATTCCAGGCTTGGAAGAGTTTATTTTCTGAAGGGTAGGGGAAGAGGGGCGGGGTTTGGTCCCTTTAAAATTTAAAAGGAAATTATATATGAATAGTTAATTTAAAATATTGGCCAAGTATCATCCAAAGTTTATTTTAGAATGTCAAATTCATGTAATTTTCACGCCATATATATATATATATATATAATATATATATATATATATATATATATATATATATATATATATATATATATATATATATATATATATATATATATATATATA
>SEYY01001002.1:67695-72695 GCA_009176605.1 Armadillidium nasatum
TGCCCCACTCATTTGTATATCATTTATTTAATTTTTTTTAGAGGAAACTTGAAATAATTTGTGCTATATATACAAAGGAAAAAATATTACTGGTGGAATGGTTTAACATTTATTATTACTATAATTTTTTTAATTATTATTACAGTTGAGTGTGTGGAAATCACCCGCTTGGATGTGGACACTCCAATAATAGCTGGCGAAGGAGGATGGCTTAATTGTGACTGGGACGAAAGAGGAGACATATACACTATGAAATGGTACTGGGGAACCCAAGAGTTTTATCGATGGACCCCTAGGTCCGAAAACCCTATTTTGGTGTTTCCCCTAAATGCCTTTAAGGTGGACCAGACTAAGAGCAGCAAAGGGCACGTTTTTATCAAGGATGTCAAACTGTCGGCGGAAGGAAAGTTTCTCCGTTGCGAGGTGTCTGGAGAAGGTCCCTTCTTTCAAACTGATTTCAAAGAAGACAAATTAACAGTTGTAGGTAAGTGTAATGAAGAATTTCTTTTTGAGTATGTTTCTAAAGGCTGACGATAAGGGTAAGAAATATTTTTTTTCAAAGTGATGACGATAATAATTGTAAGAAATACTTATTTTTCTTAAATATTCTTTGGGGTAAGAAGTCTTTTTTTTTTATAAATATTTTCCTAATAAAGGTACGATTTTTGTAAAATTTTTAAAAATAATTTTCTAAGGGTTAACGAAAAGTGTAAGTGAATTTTTTTTCTTAATTTAATGGTCTGAAGATAACGATATTAATGATAATGGCATTTTCTTTTTAAATTTTTATTTTTTATAAGGGTAAAAAAAATTTTGAATTTTCATCATTTCTTTTAAAAATACTAACTCTATTCGTTCCTTCAAATAAATTGATGCCTCCTTCTTCAAGCAAATTTCAGCATATTTTTCACACATAATTATATTTCATAATAATATATGGAATTCAGTAAAGAAAAATTACATCTCATTACGTCGTAAGGAGCTATACATACATACATACATACATACAAAAAAAAAAAAGAAAATATTCCCAAATGCACAATTTTCTCTTCACTCGTTTTACTTTATATCATTTCCGCCCCTCAAATTCATCACTGACCCTCGAAAGGTAATTTCCTCTAATCTCCCTAATTATTGCGCAAATGCATCCGTCTTTACCAATCTTTTTTCTGTACAAATGAAAAAAAAAATTTTTTTTTGGCTCTTCCCTCGCAGGGGGGGAGCTGCAACGCGTGCTCGCAGAAACCCTTTGATTCTCATAATTAATTAAAAACTGTAAGTATTCGATAGTTGGTACAGATATATATATATATATATATATATATATATATATATATATATATATATATATATATATATATATATATATATATATATATATATATATATATATATATATATATATATATATATATATATATATATATATATATATATATATATGGTGGGCAAAGTGCGTAGATATACCAAATTTCACCAGAATAGGAAATATACAAAATCAAGTCCCAATTAAATTAAATTCCGGTTATATTAATACACGGCATTTGAAAGAGTGCAAGTTAACGGAAGTTGGGATGATAAATAAAGGGAATGAGTTCCTGACTTTATCTGCAGAATATATGTAGGATTGAGCAAAACATTTAAGTTTGGGATTCAGAGATTTGGATGAACACTTTTCCAGCAGCAAGATAATGTCGAATAACTTGAGAATAAGCAGAGTTAAACCAAGGTTTGTTAATTATTGTTGAAGGAAAAGAATATGGAATATACTCCTTCACGTTAGAGAAAATCATCTAGTTTATGTGCTTTGCTCACTCCGATCGATCTTTCTCTCCCTAAGCATTAACCAGTCCAAGGGAAGTTACAGGATTTCGACACCGAAATCCTGTAAACATTTCCTCGCATTAGGAGGTTTCTTTCTTGTTGAAGACTTTAAGAAGATAGAAGAGGATACAAAGATAATTAGTTGACTGGATGAACTCAGAGGTGGAAAAAATCTTAACAGAATAAGAAGAATTGGAAGTTATTAAAGGTCCAGAATATTTTATTCATCTTTAAGACGATGAGAGATACGGGTAGGGAGTTGTACAAACTGTTTATGGCTATTCCGAATAGAAAAATCGAAAGAGAGTTTACTAGCTGTATCTTGAGAACTAGAAGAAAACCATAAGCAGAGGTGAACACCTGTAATGACGAGAAAAAAATGTCAACTATTTTGTAGTTTAAAGAATCGAAGAATTTAGGATAGGCATTAGAATTAAGAGATAAATAAACAGTATAAATTAATTTAGTTGAACATTGGCAAGTGAACCTAAGTCACAACTTTGGCTGAAAATTAAGATGGAGATAGTAAGAGGGAATGGAGAAAGGTTTGCTATCTGAAAACTAAAACTCCTAAGTTTTAGGTAAGAACAAGATGCAAAATCTAGAAGAGGTGTTCAACAATATGAAAACTTGCATAAAGATTACGAATGATGTAGAAATTTATAAGAAAGAAAAGACTGCTCACTAGGTCAAGCCAGCAGTGAAGTTTGTTGGTGACATCAACCATCACGGGAAACCACGAACTCCCAGGTGATGATGTAGTGAATAGCGGATGACGGGCATTGTTTGTTGCCGACCCTCTAAGCATCTTCGAAAAGTACTTTTAAGTCTGTCGGATACTTATGAAAGAGGAAAAGTGTGATTACTGTGAGGCACTCCATTGTGAAGTCGAGAGCACGTTTGAGGTACTCTCTATGAAAATGAAACGTGAAAAGGACGAACTAGAGGCAAAGAAATGCATAATAATGCAATAGTGGGTTATGACCAATAAATCTATTTTCATGCTTTCTAACGGCATATATATATATATATATATATATATATATATATATATATATATATATATATATATATATATATATATAATATATATATATATATATATATATATATATATATATATATATATAAAATATGCCTGTTGATTATCTGACTGTATTACTGTACAAACTTATAAAATATATATTTGCCAAAACTATTTATTTATTTAAAAAAAAAAAAAAAAACTAAGTGCAATCAACTCTGTAACTACGTTAAAAATTTTTTTAAAATTGACTAGTCGTTATATATATATATATATATATATATATATATATATATATATATATATATATATATATATATATATATATATATATATATATATATATATATATATATATATATATATATATATATATATATATGTGTCTTTTTATGATAGATTTTGAATAGAATTGTTTTACTCAAGACGAATGTTTCCCTAATGACGATCGTTTCGCGCCAAAAAGCGCTCCAGAAAATTCGCCTTTATTACCAATGAATTCGCGCCAAAAGACGGAACCGTCAAGAGTTATTGGTCCCATGAAGGCGATACAGAAAATGCCACTATCTAAACGCCCGACCTTTGTTCTTGTTTAAGGATGGGGGTTACATGAAGGCTTTTAAAAGCTCTTTCATTTTCAAACCCCACAGCACCGGATATATATATATATATATATATATATATATATATATATATATATATATATATATATATATATATATATATATATATATATATATATATATATATATATATATATGCTCCAAAAACATCTCTTAACAACTTTTGTAAATCTTGCTTTCAACCTCATATTCGCTTTGATGGTCTTTTGCTAACACTCCAACTGAAAAGGTTAATCTCTTCAGCCTCCTTTTCTCCTCTAATTCAACCCTGGACGACTCCGGCAATCCTCCTCCTACTTCTCCTCTCACATGTCCCATGCCTTTACCTATGATTACATTTGACCAGGTGCATGGGCTTCTGAAATCTATGAACGTTAGGAAGGCAAGTGTCCCGGATGGCATTCCTCCCCGAGTTTTAAGGGAGTGTGCTTCTGAGCTGGCTCCGTCCCTCGTTCAACTTTTCTCTCTATGTCTCAATACTAATACTTTCCCAGAATGTTGAAGGCGCGCATTGGTCCAGCCTATTACAAAGAAAGATAGCCGCTCTGATCCTTCTAACTATCGCCCTATAGCTCTCACTTGTATTCTGTCTAAGATCTTTGAAACCCTTCCCAACTCTCACTTCTTTGATCTTCTAAAATTTCATTCCTTTCTTTTCTTTTTGATCATCAGTATGGCTTTCGATGTTCGAGGTCTACTGGTGATATACTTTCCTATCTCACAGATCTATGGTCTTCTGCCCTTAGGGACCATGGGGAGACTTGTGTGGTGGAGCTTGATATATCTAAGGCATTTGACCGGGTATGGCATGCATCACTGCTTTCCAAGCTCCTCCTCCTTTGGGTTTACTCCTTCCCTTTGCTTGCTTATGTCTAGCTTTCTTTCTAATCGATCCATTTCTGCTGTTGTTAATGGGGTGACTTCTTCCTTTCCTGTCAATAGTGTTTTGTCTTGTATCTTACTCTATTTCTACTTTTCATTAATGATCTCAGCTGTTCATCTAACCCTATCTATTCATATGCCGATGACTCTACCTCTCCATTCTTCTTCTCATTTCAAATCTGCTCCCTCCTTTGTTTCTAGAGTTGCCTCACGTCTTCATCTTTCCGATTTTTTACAAATTTTTTACTTAGCGCAAATTGCGCTCTCATTTGCGCTTATGCCCACCTCTAATATATATATATATATATATATATATATATATATATATATATATATATATATATATATATATATATATATATATATATATATATATATATATATATATATATATATATATATATATATATATAATAATAAAAAAAAAAAATGCATGTTTTTTATGTATTTAAAAAAAATTTAAAACAATTTTGTGGAGGATTTGGTAAGGGTTTTAGCTCAGTCCCTTCACCCTGTACCCACGTGTATAGTTATTTAAAGTTTAACTAGAATAAAAAATGATTATATTTACCCACTATTCCCACCACTGTTTTTCAATATTTTTTCTCCTGTTCTCAATATGGATTACGTATTTATGGCGGATGGAG
>SEYY01001002.1:77695-82695 GCA_009176605.1 Armadillidium nasatum
ATATATATATATATATAGCCTTGAAATACCCTTGTAAATATTTATGTCAAAAAGTAACAAGAAAACTGTTACTAAATGTATTAAAATTAAATTCGGAGAGTTAAAAACATTTGTAAATATTTATGTCAAAAAAATGTGCTTGCAAGTTCTTGCATAAGTCTTTCACGAAACGAATAAAAGCAGCCTTGTAACCACTGGAAAGACATTAGATTCAAGACTGAAACTGAAAATCACTCAAGCAGAACTAAAAAGAAATCCGAAAACTAAAAGGAGAGGGAAAGAAGAACAACCAAGCTACTAGTCAAAAGACACTAAGCTCATTTGAGTGTGAGGTTCCTTGTGTCTGAAGAAAGTATGAATCGAGAGGGAGTTATAATTTATAAGAATAAACTGGCATTATGGGAATGTAGTTTCAAGTCTAGTAATAATATTTCTATTAAGTTGAGATGTAAGTGATCCTATATACGGAAGATTTAAGTATATTTTTTTTTTATAGGTACAGTAGGAAAAAG
The DNA here is from genome assembly GCA_009176605.1 of Armadillidium nasatum. Classification (NCBI taxonomy): domain Eukaryota; kingdom Metazoa; phylum Arthropoda; class Malacostraca; order Isopoda; family Armadillidiidae; genus Armadillidium; species Armadillidium nasatum. The sequence continues at coordinate 78,208 of SEYY01001002.1, forward strand.
AAGAGTGGGTCTGAAGATATTAGCGAGAAACTCGTTAATACTTTTTTCCACCGAGATCTTTGGGAATAAATTAAAATGGAAAAGTATTCTAATAAATTGCATCCCTGTAATGAATATATATATATATATATATATATATATATATTATATATATATATATATATATATATATATATATATATATATATATATATATATATATATATATATATATATATATATATAAAATTTCCTATTACGAGTAGCATTGTTACACGTGTTGTATCATTCTGTATGATTGATGACTTGGGAGGTTGACTGCTGAAATAAATATAAACAGATTTCCTCTCTTTATATATACATATATATATATATATATATATATATATATATATATATATATATATATATATATATATATATATATATATATATATATATATATATATATATATATATATATATATATTTAGGGATGGAGTCAGGTATCGGTATGGGCTAGTATCGTTAAATTTTGTGGTATCGATATATAAAATATTTTGTAAGTATCGGTATCGGTAAAAAACGATCGATACTAAAAATTTTGCGCGAAACTAAATTGATTATTTCTGTAGAAGATAGCTATTCCTTGACACCTTAAATTTTATTATTATTATTTATTATCATTATTATTATTATTATTATTATTATTATTATTATTATTATTATCATCATTTCCTCATCATCATCATCATCATCGGTGCAGGAATAAAAGTCGCGTTTCCGCAAGATCGTATATATATATATATATATATATATATATATATATATATATATATATATATATATATATATATATATATATATATATATATTGTTACCGGTCGTATACACTAGGCCCCGACAACTTCGGGTTCTCCGTATGAAAGGCCTAAACGCTGCTGAGAGTTTTAAAACACAAAGCTTCATGTACATTATTAATAAATATTTTCATAATTTTAGCAATATATAATAATTTAAAACCAATCACAATATATACTCGGTACACCAATCCGTAGTCATTTCTTTCCAGTACTGAATTTTCCAAGTTTGTTAACGTCTTCAGCGAGAATCAGCGATGCACAGCATTTGAAAGTGTGAAAATCAAAGGGAGTGTGTTCCAGCATAGCTGTTAAGTTTGGGGCCAGAGAAAGGATGCAACTGTAGAAAGGTGTGGATCTCGTGCCCTTCTCAGTAGAGGAAGTATGTGACTAGAGAGTACATAAGAGCAGTATCCGTTGTAGTATAGTATAGAGAGAATAGCTCAACAATTCGACAGACAGAAAGAGACTGGAGAGAATTAGTTAGAGCAGAAGAGTTGATAAGACGAAATGCCCTAGACTCATCCTTTTCAAGGAGAGGTGTATGAGTGAACCATTCCAGATGTTTGACTCATACTCCATACAGGAGCGAACAACACCTCTGTAAAGAGAAAGCAGCTGGGGTGATGTGAAAAATTATGAAGGCTCCTTAGAACACCTAACCTCTTAGAAGCTTGTTTAGAAAGAGTAATGTGATCCTTCCAAGAAAGATCACGAGAAAAAGAAACATCGAAAAAATTATGGACGGACGAAGGTTTGAGTTGAATGTCATAGTTGTATGGAAGATTATGTCGAGTAGAGAGATGGAGTAACCGGGTTTCTGAGGCATTGAAAATGACCTTGTTTTCTCTGCCTCAATTTGAAATACAAGAAAGATTTGAGGTTAGTTGCTCCAAGGCCACCATTCTAGCGTCAGTTAACTTCGTTAGGAGGGTCGTCTTTCAAATTAAAAGGAGTATTGAAGGGTGGAATCATTAGCGTAGGGGTGCATACGTGATTAAGTAATTGAGAGAAGCTCTGTAATGAAAACTAGAAGAAAAAAAAGTTGGAGATAGTACAGATCCTTGAAGAACACCACTGTTAATAGATATAAAGGAAGAAGGGTGACTGTCTACAACAGCTTCTATAGAACGACCGAAAAGGAAAAAGAGAGGATGGATCCCGAAAGAGGGCAGTTTAAAAATCATAGCTTTGTGCCAGACTCTGTCGAAAGCTTTCGATATGTCTAGTGCGACAGAAAAAGATTTACCTAAATGCCGAAAATCGTAGGACCAAAATACGTAGGTATTACGGATAGCAGAAAACCTTATTTTATAGTCACTGCATATTTTTAAATTTGTTTCAGCCTTCATGAGTTCAGTAAAAAAAATTGGTATCGGTAAATGTTAGAGGTATCTTATCGGTACTCTGTATCGGGTGGTTTAAAATTATCGGTATCGGTTAAAATTTTGATATATATATATATATATATATATATATATATATATATATATATATATATATATATATATATATATATATATATATATATATATATATATATATATATATATATATATATATATATATATATATATATATATATATATATATATATATATATATATATATATATATATATTAATGAGAGTATGGTTAGACTGAAATTCAAAACTTTTGGCTCTCTGCGTTTTGATAACGGTTTGCTTATTAGCTGTTGTAGCAGTTATATCCCCCCCCCCCCTTTTAAAGAAAAAAAAAACTTTGTTGGGTTCCACGAAATCAAGGATGACGTCACGCTTAAGCCAGCGTCAACGAAAATATTTGGCAGATTTATTTAATTTTCGTGAGACACTTCGCAGTAGCAATTGTCAGCTGATCTATTTAAACAAACGTAAATATATGTTAAAATCTAATTTAATCAGTCATTTTAGTAATTTAATCAATCACTTTATTTAATTAATATCATTAAGCCCATATATATAGGAATACAAGATAACGGATGAGTCAAACGAAGATTTTACAAAGACTTTTAATTAAAAAAACAAAAAAAAAACATTGGAACCAACGAAATTTCGAATAGTTGAAAATAATTAAGTTGCTTCATTTTAAAAAAAATTAATGATCAGATATGCATTTTGTTTTCTTTTCTGTTTAAATAATAATTATTAGAATTTTTACTTTTAAAATTTAATTTTTACTTAAAAGTAATTGAAAGTACTTCATTTTTTCCCCCAGTTACATTAGCTTCAAGCACAAGTATTTTTTTTGCCTTTTGAAACCTCAAGTACAAGTACTCAAAATTTTGTACACAAGTTCAAGTACTTGTATTTAAACCCAAGCGTATATAATATATATATATATATATATATATATATATATATATATAATATATATATATATATATATATATATATATATATATATATATATATATATATATATATATATATATATAATATATATATATATATATATATATATATATATATATATATATAATTGAAAAAAATTCTTAGTTATTTTTGGAGTTGGAATTGTAAGTGCAGAAAGCATTTAAATCGAATTTAATTGTTATTTTTGGAAACAGAAGAGAGAGAGAGAGAGAGATGATGTGTCTGGGGAGGAGGAGAGGGGGGGGAAGGAAAAAGGAGAAAAAAAAAACTAGAATTAACGTAATACGTCCGGGTTTATTGACGCCTGTCGAGAGCAGAGTAAGAGGAAAAAAAAAGTTAATTAAGAGGACTTTTGTATTACGTCCGTTAAGAGGTTTCTGCTTTTTTAGTATTGCTTATTTGAAAAAATTTTGGAAACCCTTTTTATTTTTTTGGGGGGGAGAGAGTGGGGTAATTGAAGATATTAAAGATAGTGGATGGAGGGTAGGGGTTGATGTTTGAGGGGGGGGGGGCAGTGATTAAATCATTAATGTAATTTGTCATTGGTTGATTGGTCTCGGTAAATGGTTGGAATGGGCAACGCCCTTTTATCAACATTTTCAAATTTTCTTTTTTTAAAAAATAAATAAAATTTAAAAAAAATAAAATAAAAAATTTTTAACTTTTAATTTTTCTTAAAAATCTTCTTTTCTAATTACCCGATATATATATATATATATATATATATATATATATATATATATATATATATATATATATATATATATATATATATATATATATATATATATTATATATATATATATATATATATATATATATATATATATATATATATATATATATATATAATATATATATTATAAAGTCCCGACTGCTGAAAACAAATGCCAATCATATATATTATATATATATATATATATATATATATATATATATATATATATATATATATATATATATATATATATATATATATATATATATATATATATATATATATATATATATATATATATATATATATATATATATAATATATAATATATATTATATATATATATATATATATATAATATATATATATATATATATATATATATATATATATATATATATATATATATATATATATATATATATATATATATATATGAGTGTGTGTAGCAACAATGTTCTAACATATAAAAAATTTGTCTCGCCATTACCAAGCTTTTGCAGATGTGTTTGTGTTTGTGTTGCGGCGACTTCAAGTGAAAAAAATAACGATGTTGGAAACTCTCCCACCGAAAGAG
>SEYY01001002.1:100195-105195 GCA_009176605.1 Armadillidium nasatum
ATTATTATTATTATTATTATTATTATTATTATTATTATTATATTATTATTAAATTAAAGAAAATTATCACGATATCCTTTTTAATACATGAAGTAGTGTTGATCTTATTTAAATTATTTATATTTATATATATATATATATATATATATATATATATATATATATATATATATATATATATATATATATATATATATATATATATATATATATATATATATATATATATATATATATATATATCGTGAAATGCTGGGCCTACCTTTCAATAATAAATTTGGTCACTCCCATGAGTACTTTCATTTGTGGCTAAGATCACACCTACCTAACTCTACGTCCTTGAAATAGGTCAATTTGAGCGGAGTGATTTGCATTGCAAATCAAAATTCCGTTTGGCTTAGGTTGCCAGATTTAGCTACTTTTCGACAGAATCTGTCACCTGTCAGTAGCGCGTCCTACTGGTGTAGCTGAAAGAAACAGATCAAAAAAAGCTAAAGGGAAGTTTTTTTTATTGTTATTGTTCTTACTAAAAATCCGATCCTAAATATATTTGAGCTTTTCCATTACATGCTTTCCTTTGAAGTTTTTTTTCACCTAGGTATATAAACAAATTGGGTGAAATTTTGTTTATTAGTGTGTTTTTACAGTATGTAGCAGCCTTAGACAATGACCGTGATTGTACATATGTTCTGTTAGGTCAATTGGAAAAGCCGTGTTCGGATCTCGGGCTTTGGGTCACTGGCGTGAGACTCTAAGGTCATGACCAGAGCTGCATAGTCTGAAAATTCTTTTTCTAACTCTAACTCCGGAATTTTTTTTTTTTTTTTTTTTTTTTTTTTAAATTCCACTCCTTCTTTGTTTTAAGCCTGAATAAAATTCGTTTCGGCTCCTCCTCCACCCAAAAAGTTTCTTTTGCTCCTAATTCGGGTTTGCAACCCTGGTCGTAAGCTCTGAGACTGATGGTAATTTAACTTTTACTTAATTCTTTACATATGTGCTATTTATTTTTGAGTTTTACAACGTCCGTTGGTGTATCTTAATTTTAACAAATTTATGCATTTAAGCCTTTATTTCAAGCCTCAATCAATTTAATTAATGAAAAAGGTGGGGTTAAGGGGGGGATTCTTAGGTAAAAAGTAGAAATGGTTAATGGGGGATGGGAGCTGGAAACTTTTTAATGAAATTAAAAAAGTTTCGAAAGAAACAAAAAAAAAATATATTCGAGTTTCTCAAAAAAAAAATAAAAAAAAAATGAAAAAAAAAAAAAAAAAAAAAAAAAAAAAAAAAAAAAAAAAAAAAAAAAAAAAAAAAAAAAAAAAAAATATATATATAATATATATATATATATATATATATATATATATATATATATATATATATATATATATATATATATATATATATATATATATATATATATATATATATATATCAGAGGTGGGCGTAAGCGCAAAATGAAGCGCAAAAGCGCAATTTGCGCTTTAAAATTTTTTTTGCGCTTTTGCGTTTTGCGCTAAATTTCGAAAATGTGCGCTTTTGCATTTTGCGCTTAACAACTTTTTTAAGAGCGCAAAAGCGCAAATTTGCGCTTTAAAAAATATTTTGCGCTTTTGCGGAAGTTTTTTGAAATTAGCGCTTACCAATTTGCGCTTCATCATTTTTCTTAATAAAAAACAATTTTGGGCTGATATTTCAGTTTCTTATTTAATCAGCCAAATTTTATTACTCTTTCTGCTAATTAAAAGTTAATACTTAAACTAGGAATGCCGATATATAAAAAAAATATCGATATTTAAAAATATCAAATTGTCCTCGATAATAAAAGATATTGTAATATATATATATATATATATATATATATATATATATATATATATATATATATATATATATATATATATATATATATATATATATATATATATATATATATATATATATATATATATATATATATATATATATATATGGTTTATTGAATATTTTGTTTATTGGTTTATTTGTATGGAACAAAAGCCTTGTCTTCCAATATTTAATAAAACTGACAAGGAGGTAATTGCCGAGTACATCGAAATAATTACGCCTATTGCTGTTAGGCTGTAATATGTTGCAGGATGAGAAGAATGCGTACGCGGGGGTTCTATTGCCTAACCTCTTCCTCCTCAAGGACAATCTCATGGAATTGCAACGAGAGGTGAAAAAACATAACTTTGCCAAAAGCTTAGTCAACTACTTACTAAAGCAGCCAAAGCCAAACAAAGGGAAAGAAAAGGGATTTGAACCGAGGTTCAGCAGGATTTTTGATGATTGTGATTTACTTATGGCAACAGCTCTGCACCCTCACTTGGAAATCGGAGTGGCACATAGGTTAAATGAGAGGGAAGTATCCAGCTGTCAAGACGAGGATATTGGAGGAAATAAAGTGTAATATTGCATCGAATTTTACTCCTCCACATCAAGACACTGAAGGTGATGGGAATGAATCTGAAATGGACCCATTTAAGGTGAGCTATTTTTATAATTTAGAACAATCTTTAAGCATCTCTTAACCTATATATATATATATATATATATATATATATATATATATATATATATATATATATATATATATATATATATATATATATATATATATATATATATATATATATCACTGAGAGATAGAATGAGGAGTGAACTGGTGAGAGAGGAACTTGGGGTGGAATCAATTTTTGAATGCATAGAAAGAAACCAACTGAGATGGTTTGGTCACGTGAAGAGAATGGGGGAGGGAGAGAGATGCTGGAATAGAGACCAGAAGGAAGGAGACCGGCGGGAAGACCAAGGAAGAGATGGATGGAGGCGGTAGAAGAAGCCATACAACGAAGGAAAAAGACACTGGAAAAGGTGGAAGACAACCGAATGTTTGAGGACAGAAATGCGTGGAGAAAATTTTGGAGGAGTAGCACCCGACAGGCGTCAGCCTACTGGTTTGGACGGATGATGATGATGATGTTATATATATATATATATATATATATATATATATATATATATATATATATATATATATATATATATATATATATATATATATATATATATATATATATATATATATATATATATATATATATATATATATATATATATATATATATATATATATATATATATATATATATATATATATATATATAATATATATATATATATATATATATATATATATATATATATATATATATATATATATATATATATATATATATATATATATATATATATATATATATATATATATATTCATAATACACTGACATAATGTTCAAATGAAACTTAAAAAGATTTGAGTTCTTGATACCATTTCTAAATTTTTCAGAAACTGAAGGCCCCATATATCTAGCAGACACCTCTGGAGGAGAAGTTGCGGCTAACCTTGGATAGCAGGGATGCAGTAAATGTTCACCACAATACCCCTCTCACTAGGAACCTTTTTCCATGTGAATACCAAGAGGTCTGGGTGGACTTGTTTATGAAGTATAATACCCCATTACCCAGTTCAGCGGCCGTGGAGAGTTTGTTTAGTCAAGGCTCTGACATTCTAAGACCAAAGAGGGCAGCCATTGCATCCAGCAATTTTGAAAAATTTATTTTCATGAAAGGGAATATGACCCTTTTCAGAATGCAAGAGGAGAGCTACGAGGAGGAAGAGATCATAGATGGCTGAATAAATAATAATAAATTCTTTCTCATTTTTTGTTATATATTTGCATTTATCAAATAAAATATAAAAATAATTCATCTTTACATCCTAGCGCTAAATTTTTTTTTTTTTTTTTTTTTTTTTTTTTTTGCTTCAAAATTTGCGCTTTAAAAATTTTTTTTTATTTGCGGACATGTGCGCTTTTGCATTTGCGGACTAAATTTTTGAAAAAATGTGCGCTTTTGCATTTGCGGACAAAATTTTTAAAATTTGCGCTTTTGAGTTTGCGCTCTAAATTTTAAAATTTGCGCGCCCACCTCTGATATATATATATATATATATATATATATATATATATATATATATATATATATATATATATATATATATATATATATATATATATATATATATATATATATATATATATATATATATATATATATATATTATTTGGTGGGTATATGCTAGAAAGAAGCTTACTTAATTCCTCCAGAGTTGAGGAAAAATTCAAACCAGGTAACGGGACATTTCGACCAAGTTTTCCAAGACTGAAGTAGAAAGACAGACAAAATATGGCAGGGTGCAAGATAAAAAAGCTCAAGTTTTCAGAACCACAGGAAGAATACCTTCTTAGTGTTAAGCTCAGAGAGAGAGAGAGAGCAGAAATGACCTCTTTAGAAGCAATTGCAGTTATAGGCGTAAAAGGTTTGAAGAGGAGGTATAAATCCGAAATTATCTAAAGCTAAATTAGCGGCAAAAGTTTGAGCGAAGAATTCAGCTTTAGAAGATGATAAAACGGCAATTGAGCCGAAAGAAGATACTACAGGAGGGAAAGAGGAAGAAGCAGTTCAAGTTGACATATTTTGCAAAATGCCACAAAAAATGTAAGGAAAATAAAAATTATTGCATTTTGCACTGAGAAATGAGATTTTGGTGTTGCGAAGAGCATATTTTGCACGATTCCGGGATGAAATATAAATTGCATAAGTTTCTGAAGTTTGAAGACGACGGTAATACCTGAATGCAGCATCCCTGCTGCTAATAGCACGAGAACAAGCAGATTTAAACCAAGGTTTTTAAGGTTTAGTAGAAGGGAAAGATTATAGAATGTACAGTCGTGAACAGAAGTTCGTTCCTATTAAGCTGGAAATAAATATTTATATAAAATGGAGATCATTTCATAAAAGCTCTATTTTGAATAAAAAGAAAATAAAAACATTGAGAGGGGCTTAATTGAACTGTGATTGGCTGAATCTGAGATGATCTCCATTTTATGTAAATATTTATTTCCAGCTCAATAGGAACGAAC
>SEYY01001002.1:117695-122695 GCA_009176605.1 Armadillidium nasatum
AACCGCTACCTACTAATTTTTTTTTATTTGTGAATATTGTTTAGAAGAGGGCAGGGCAACAATATTTATTTAGTGCATATTTAAATGCTTTTTGTTTGAAGCGAGATATAGCCTCTCAAACTTTGGGAATTTTTGAAATTTGGCCAAAAATGGACCTTTTTGAAGGCTATATCTCAAAACCAACGAATGTCATCGAATAAAGTACATAGAGGAATTTGTAGCCCCACCCCTCCTCTATACACACCAAAAATAGGAAATGTCATAGTTGTATTTTTTTTTTTTTTAATTTTGTAAAAAAAGGTGGATTTTTTAGTTCAAAAAAAATTTTTTTTCTATAGTTGGTCAGTTTTTGGCATATTAACATTTTTCCTATAACTATGGGAACAAAAGTCTATTAGAGACTTTTGTATCCCATTTAATTTTAAATAAATAGTCCAATTTTCAGCTCATTCTAAAAAGTGGTTTGGCACCGCCATTCAATTAAAAAAGGGTAAAATTTCAAAAAAAAAAAAAAACTTTTAACCGTAATAGACTCGGAAAAACGCTAGAAATGGACTTTTCTTACCGGTAAAAAATCTATATAACTGAAAGTTTCAGCAGAATCGGCTGAAAATTTAAAAAAAAAAAAAAATTAAGTATAATTTGCCATTTTAACCCCGGCCGGCAACCCCGGTTTTCCCTGATTTTTGGCCGGGGCCGGGGCCGGGGCCGGGGCCCCGGTCGGTTCCTATATATATATATATATATATATATATATATATATATATATATATATATATATATATATATATATATATATATATATATATATATATATATATATATATATATATATATATATATATATATATATATATAAGGGAGAATAGAGAGCACACTTAGTATAAGCGGATGATGCGCCAGTGAAAACATCAGTCGAAGATCCACAGGAAGCTCTAAATAGGTGGAATGATGTGGTGAACTCATTGGCCATGAGGATATAAAGAGAGAAATCATATAAATAATGATGATAGTACCGGGGAGATAGAAGAGATAGTTGTGAACATAGAGAAGACTAGATTAAAGCACGTGAATAACTTTAAATATCTTTTGATGAAGTAACAAGATATAGCAAAAGATGGAAGGGAAGAGTAAAAAGATTAGTACTTTAGAAGTAAAAGTGATGTTTCCTGTAGAAGAGAAGGAGCTTGATTTATTTTGGACTCGAACTCGGTACGTCACTAGTTGAAGACTATCTCGAATTAATTAAAGAACTCCAGAAAATATAATGACTATAAATATATGAAAAGAAATTATTTTATACCAAAAGCAAATTGTGGCTCAAAATGGGAAGTGGAAAGACAAGTTAGTGAAAGAGATGTCAAAACTAAAACTATTTAAAAATAAACTTTGATAGAGGGAAAGTAAGGACGCTGATCATGAAGTATTAGTTTTCAGTGGACCTAACACATTCTATGAGGAAATAAAACTTGCTTAAAGTTCTAGATACTTTCTATTAAAAGATAGCAAAGAAGAACGTAGAGAGTTAATTTTTTTTTTTCGAAATGTTATTTTACTATTTCAGTTAATATTTTTATCAACTATTATTACTATTAATAATATTATAAATGTAATAAATTTATTTTTTAATAGTATTAAAGTGTGATACTTCTTAAAAGCAGGTTAAAGAGCATCAGTTACGGGAATGAGTCTCCTTGCTACGGTCGCGAGCGGACCGCGGACCGAGTTTAGAATCTCGCGGGCGGGTGTTAATTGGTAGTCGGTGCATAAAGTTGGCTCTCGTGAATTCTGTTATTTATGGCGGCGTTAAGGGAGCTTCTATAATTTCTTCTCTAAATAATGATTCCAATTTAGGCTTTAGTAAAGCTTAAAAATAAAGATGATTATTTCCTCTCTTAAATTACGCTATAAAATTTATTTTCTGAAAAAAAAAAAAAAACTCTTTTTTTTATTCTTTCTCTCTCTCTCTCTCTCTCTCCTCTCTCTCTCTCTCTCTATATATATATATATATATATATATATATATATATATATATATATATATATATATATATATATATATATATATATATATATATATATATATATATATATATATATATATCCGATTATATAAATTGCGATTAATCGGTAATCGAATATTTTTATAGCTTCAACCCATCTCTCTCCCCCCCTCCCTCCCCATCAACTTTTTTATTTTTTTTTTTAGCTCCAAAAGGATATATTATATCAATTGGCTTTTTTATTCTTATATGATTTTCGTTTCATCTAAAATTAGATTTTTGGTTCCTTGCGAGACTTACTATAAACGAGATTTAATATCTTCACTTTTCTCTACAAATTTCACCTTAAAAGCTTCCCTGTATATATATATATATATATGTATATATATATATATATATATATATATATATATATATATATATATATATATATATATATATATATATATATATATATATATATATATATATATATATATATATATATATATATATATATATATATATATATATAAACTAAGAAGGCGTGCAGTCCTGGCGATATCCCACTTATGGTTCTTAATATTTGTGCTTCTGGTCTTACGCCTTGTCTTAGTAAACAGTTTCGTTTATCTCTATCAACTTGAACCTACCTTCCTTGATGGTAGCTTGAACACATTCAGGTGCTGCCTTAGAAGAGGAATTCTTTTAATCCTCCATCCATCGTCTCATTTCTTTAACATCGATGGATTCAAAAGTTTTTAAAAGTTAAAGCCCTATTGAAGGAGGGAGTGTTAGTCTCTTGTTTTATTATACGTAACTGAAAAGCAAGAGCACGCAAAGTTTACCTTTATATATATATATATATATATATATATATATATATATATATATATATATATATATATATATATATATATATATATATATATATATATATATATATATATATATATATATATATATATGTGTGTGTGTGTGTGTGTGTGTGTGTATGTGTGTGTGTGTGTGATGTGTGTGTGTGTGTGTGTGGTGTGTGTGTGTGTGTGTGTGTGTGTGTGTGTGTGGTGTGTGTGTGTGTGTGTGTGTGTGTGTGTGTGTGTGTGTGTGTGTGTGTGTGTGTGTGTGTGTGTGTGTGTGTGTGTGTGTGTGTGTGTAGTTGTGTGTGTGTGTGTGTGTGTGTGTGTGTGTGTGTGTGTGTGTGTGTGTGTGTGTGTGTGTGTGTGTGTGTGTGTGTGTGTGTGTGTGTGTGTGGTGTGTGTGTGTGTGTGTGTGTGTGTGTGTGTGTGTGTGTGTGTGTGTGTGTGTGTGTGTGTGTGTGTGTGTGTGTGTGTGTGTGTGTGTGTGTGTGTGGTGTGTGTGTGTGTGTGTGTGTGTGTGTGTGTGTGTGTGTGTGTGTGTGTGTGTGTGTGTGTGTGTGTGTGTGTGTGTGTGTGTGTGTGTGTGCTTCTCTTCTAAATTTTATTATTTTTTTAATATTGTTGACTCTTGAAAAATATTCAATAATATAATGATTTACAATAATAATAATAATAATAATTTTTCTCTTATTAGGCTGACCCCTCCTGGTTGATCCATCACTCCCCCCAAATTGATCCGAAATCTGGTTTGGAGACCGCCATGCTTGGTATCAAGTTCACACTCCTTCCTCGACTCCTTCATAAAGGGGAGGTCATGGTGAAATGTGCAGCGACGGTGAAGGACCTGTATTGGGAGAGCAATGAGCAAATCATTAGAGGGGACGTGCCCCTCACTGCTTCACGAATGGAGGAAAGGGCATCATCTTCTTCTGGAGGAGGTATCGTCCCCTCAGGGGGAAATGTGAGGGAAGGTAATTATCTCTTTATATATTTTATTCCAAAAACGTTTCACCAAATTTTTACATTATTTCGAATAGATGCACCTGCGGCTGCGGCTGTTTCCTTTTCATCAAAGAGTCTCTCTTTTAATGTATACAAATCACGCCCTTTTTTATTCTTGCTCCCGACGAAGGAGAGAGATAGGAAAAATTGAATAGTATTTTTAATTGTTTTTTTTTTTTTCTTTCTTGTCGCTTGTTTGTGGTTTGGTCTTAATACAATAATTCTTAATTAAAGATCTCTTTTATTTATTTATTTATTTATCTCGTTATTTTATATTATTATTATTATTATTATTATTATTCGCTATTCAATATTTATTTAAACTGATTGAAGTCTTCCCTTACTCATTATACTAATTATTTTTTTATTATTATTATTCGTTATTAATTATTATTATTATTATTATTATTATTATTATTATTATTATTATTATTCATTTTTTTTTAATTAATTTTAATTATTTATTATTATTATTATTATTATTATTATTATTATTATTATTATTATTATTGTAAATAAAGTATTTATCTGTTGTGTTGAATCCCTTATCTCGAGATCTCCTTATAAAAAGATTTATTTATTTCTTTTCTTTGCTCAGATGAGAGAATCTCTTTTGATTTTCTTAACTTCCGGTGCTTGCAGTGCTTTTAATAATGCACTTATTATTATTATTATTATTTTATTACTATTATTATTTTACTCTTATTTTTGCTATTTTTTATTATTCTATTATTATAATTATTGTCATGCTAATTTTCATTATTATTATTATTTTATTATAATTATTATCATCATTCTAATTTTTATTATTATTATTATTATTATTATTATTATTATTATTATCATTATTATCATAATCATGATCATCATTGTTATTTATAAATACTACTAATAAGTTGCATGGAACTGACGTCAGTGATTAATAATTAATATGACTTCACAAACACCCCCTGCCCTCTCCCTCTCCCTCGCTCTCTCCCTCCTCCTTCCTCTCCCTGTGGGGATATTAATTCCGTTATTATCAAACCTGCGCCCGAACATTTTTTTTTTTTTTTTTTTAATAATAGCGGAAACGTAGACCAAGTGTTATGGTCTCCACCTTTGGAGGGCATTCTATCGACCCCTCGACCCCCCCCCCCCCACTTGATGATTGGGA
>SEYY01001003.1:0-12500 GCA_009176605.1 Armadillidium nasatum
AATATGAATCCTGGTTGTCTTTGAGTGAAATTAACTTCCCAAGTAGGCAGCTTTGTTGGTTTTCTCGTAGTTGTAGTTTCTTTAACCCATGTACCATTAATGAAAATATAACCATGTCTTTTTTGGGTGAAAGTAAATTTCCATTTTGGATATTTAGTAGTTCTTTTAGATGATGTGGTTTGCGTAACCCAGGTTGGCTGCTTTGTTCTTTTGGTGGTAGTTGTGGTTTGAGGAATCCAAGTGGGCTGCTTTGTTGTTGTTCTGGAGGTAGTTGTGGTTTGAGGAATCAATTTATCCCCAGTGAATATGAATCCTGGTTGTCTTTGAGTGAAATTAACTTCCCAAGTAGGCAGCTTTGTTGTTTTTCTCGTAATTGTAGTTTCTTTAACCCATGTACCATTAATGAAAATATAACCAGGTATTTTTTGGGTGAAATTAAATCCCAATATTGGATGTTTAGTAGTTCTTTTGGATGTTGTGGTTTGCGTAACCCAGGTTGGCTGCTTTGTTCTTTTGGTGGTAGTTGTGGTTTGAGGAATCCAAGTGGGCTGCTTTGTTGTTGTTCTGGAGGTAGTTGTGGTTTGAGGAATCAATTTATCCCCAGTGAATATGAATCCTGGTTGTCTTTGAGTGAAATTAACTTCCCAAGTAGGCAGCTTTGTTGGTTTTCTCGTAGTTGTAGTTTCTTTAACCCATGTACCATTAATGAAAATATAACCATGTCTTTTTTGGGTGAAACTAAATTCCCATTTTGGATATTTAGTAGTTCTTTTGGATGTTGTGGTTTGCGTAACCCAGGTTGGCTGCTTTGTTCTTTTGGTGGTAGTTGTGGTTTGAGGAATCCAAGTGGGCTGCTTTGTTGTTGTTCTGGAGGTAGTTGTGGTTTGAGGAATCAATTTATCCCCAGTGAATATGAATCCTGGTTGTCTTTGAGTGAAATTAACTTCCCAAGTAGGCAGCTTTGTTGGTTTTCTCGTAGTTGTAGTTTCTTTAACCCATGTACCATTAATGAAAATATAACCATGTCTTTTTTGGGTGAAAGTAAATTCCCATTTTGGAAATTTAGTAGTTCTTTTAGATGTTGTGGTTTGCGTAACCCAGGTTGGCTGCTTTGTTCTTTTGGTGGTAGTTGTGGTTTGAGGAATCCAAGTGGGCTGCTTTGTTGTTGTTCTGGAGGTAGTTGTGGTTTGAGGAATCAATTTATCCCCAGTGAATATGAATCCTGGTTGTCTTTGAGTGAAATTAACTTCCCAAGTAGGCAGCTTTGTTGTTTTTCTCGTAGTTGTAGTTTCTTTAACCCATGTACCATTAATGAAAATATAACCAGGTCTTTTTTGGGTGAAATTAAATTCCCAATATTGGATGTTTAGTAGTTCTTTTGGATGTTGTGGTTTGCGTAACCCAGGTTGGCTGCTTTGTTCTTTTGGTGGTAGTTGTGGTTTGAGGAATCCAAGTGGGCTGCTTTGTTGTTGTTCTGGAGGTAGTTGTGGTTTGAGGAATCAATTTATCCCCAGTGAATATGAATCCTGGTTGTCTTTGAGTGAAATTAACTTCCCAAGTAGGCAGCTTTGTTGGTTTTCTCGTAGTTGTAGTTTCTTTAACCCATGTACCATTAATGAAAATATAACCATGTCTTTTTTGGGTGAAACTAAATTCCCATTTTGGATATTTAGTAGTTCTTTTAGATGTTGTGGTTTGCGTAACCCAGGTTGGCTGCTTTGTTCTTTTGGTGGTAGTTGTGGTTTGAGGAATCCAAGTGGGCTGCTTTGTTGTTGTTCTGGAGGTAGTTGTGGTTTGAGGAATCAATTTATCCCCAGTGAATATGAATCCTGGTTGTCTTTGAGTGAAATTAACTTCCCAAGTAGGCAGCTTTGTTGTTTTTCTCGTAGTTGTAGTTTCTTTAACCCATGTACCATTAATGAAAATATAACCAGGTATTTTTTGGGTGAAATTAAATCCCAATATTGGATGTTTAGTAGTTCTTTTGGATGTTGTGGTTTGCGTAACCCAGGTTGGCTGCTTTGTTCTTTTGGTGGTAGTTGTGGTTTGAGGAATCCAAGTGGGCTGCTTTGTTGTTGTTCTGGAGGTAGTTGTGGTTTGAGGAATCAATTTATCCCCAGTGAATATGAATCCTGGTTGTCTTTGAGTGAAATTAACTTCCCAAGTAGGCAGCTTTGTTGTTTTTCTCGTAGTTGTAGTTTCTTTAACCCATGTACCATTAATGAAAATATAACCATGTCTTTTTTGGGTGAAAGTAAATTCCCATTTTGGATATTTAGTAGTTCTTTTAGATGTTGTGGTTTGCGTAACCCAGGTTGGCTGCTTTGTTCTTTTGGTGGTAGTTGTGGTTTGAGGAATCCAAGTGGGCTGCTTTGTTGTTGTTCTGGAGGTAGTTGTGGTTTGAGGAATCAATTTATCCCCAGTGAATATGAATCCTGGTTGTCTTTGAGTGAAATTAACTTCCCAAGTAAGGCAGCTTTGTTGGTTTTCTCGTAGTTGTAGTTTCTTTAACCCATGTACCATTAATGAAAATATAACCATGGTCTTTTTTGGGTGAAATTAAATCCCAATATTGGATGCTTTAGCAGTAGTTCTTTTGGATGTTGTGGTTTGCGTAACCCAGGTTGGCTGCTTTGTTCTTTTGGTGGTAGTTGTGGTTTGAGGAATCCAAGTGGGCTGCTTTGTTGTTGTTCTGGAGGTAGTTGTGGTTTGAGGAATCAATTTATCCCCAGTGAATATGAATCCTGGTTGTCTTTGAGTGAAATTAACTTCCCAAGTAGGCAGCTTTGTTGTTTTTCTCGTAGTTGTAGTTTCTTTAACCCATGTACCATTAATGAAAATATAACCATGTCTTTTTTGGGTGAAAGTAAATTCCCATTTTGGATAATTTAGTAGTTCTTTTAGATGTTGTGGTTTGCGTAACCCAGGTTGGCTGCTTTGTTCTTTTGGTGGTAGTTGTGGTCTGAGGAATCCAAGTGGGCTGCTTTGTTGTTGTTCTGGAGGTAGTTGTGGTTTGAGGAATCAATTTATCCCCAGTGAATATGAATCCTGGTTGTCTTTGAGTGAAATTAACTTCCCAAGTAGGCAGCTTTGTTGTTTTTCTCGTAGTTGTAGTTTCTTTAACCCATGTACCATTAATGAAAATATAACCAGGTATTTTTTGGGTGAAATTAAATCCCAATATTGGATGCTTAGCAGTAGTTCTTTTGGATGTTGTGGTTTGCGTAACCCAGGTTGGCTGCTTTGTTCTTTTGGTGGTAGTTGTGGTTTGAGGAATCCTAGTGGGCTGGCTTTGTTGTTGTTCTGGAGGTAGTTGTGGTTTGAGGAATCAATTTATCCCCAGTGAATATGAATCCTGGTTGTCTTTGAGTGAAATTAACTTCCCAAGTAGGCAGCTTTGTTGGTTTTCTCGTAGTTGTAGTTTCTTTAACCCATGTACCATTAATGAAAATATAACCATGTCTTTTTTGGGTGAAAGTAAATTCCCATTTTGGATATTTAGTAGTAGTTCTTTTAGATGTTGTGGTTTGCGTAACCCAGGTTGGCTGCTTTGTTCTTTTGGTGGTAGTTGTGGTTTGAGGAATCCAAGTGGGCTGCTTTGTTGTTGTTCTGGAGGTAGTTGTGGTTTGAGGAATCAATTTATCCCCAGTGAATATGAATCCTGGTTGTCTTTGAGTGAAATTAAGTTCCCAAGTAAGGCAGCTTTGTTGTTTTTCTCGTAGTTGTAGTTTCTTTAACCCATGTACCATTAATGAAAATATAACCAGGTATTTTTTGGGTGAAATTAAATCCCAATATTGGATGTTTAGTAGTTCTTTTGGATGTTGTGGTTTGCGTAACCCAGGTTGGCTGCTTTGTTCTTTTGGTGGTAGTTGTGGTTTGAGGAATCCAAGTGGGCTGCTTTGTTGTTGTTCTGGAGGTAGTTGTGGTTTGAGGAATCAATTTATCCCCAGTGAATATGAATCCTGGTTGTCTTTGAGTGAAATTAACTTCCCAAGTAGGCAGCTTTGTTGGTTTTCTCGTAGTTGTAGTTTCTTTAACCCATGTACCATTAATGAAAATATAACCATGTCTTTTTTGGGTGAAAGTAAATTCCCATTTTGGATATTTAGTAGTTCTTTTAGATGTTGTGGTTTGCGTAACCCAGGTTGGCTGCTTTGTTCTTTTGGTGGTAGTTGTGGTTTGAGGAATCCAAGTGGGCTGCTTTGTTGTTGTTCTGGAGGTAGTTGTGGTTTGAGGAATCAATTTATCCCCAGTGAATATGAATCCTGGTTGTCTTTGAGTGAAATTAACTTCCCAAGTAGGCAGCTTTGTTGTTTTTCTCGTAGTTGTAGTTTCTTTAACCCATGTACCATTAATGAAAATATAACCATGTCTTTTTTGGGTGAAATTAAATTCCCAATATTGGATGCTTAGCAGTAGTTCTTTTGGATGTTGTGGTTTGCGTAACCCAGGTTGGCTGCTTTGTTCTTTTGGTGGTAGTTGTGGTTTGAGGAATCCAAGTGGGCTGCTTTGTTGTTGTTCTGGAGGTAGTTGTGGTTTGAGGAATCAATTTATCCCCAGTGAATATGAATCCTGGTTGTCTTTGAGTGAAATTAACTTCCCAAGTAGGCAGCTTTGTTGTTTTTCTCGTAGTTGTAGTTTCTTTAACCCATGTACCATTAATGAAAATATAACCATGTCTTTTTTGGGTGAAAGTAAATTCCCATTTTGGATATTTAGTAGTTCTTTTAGATGTTGTGGTTTGCGTAACCCAGGTTGGCTGCTTTGTTCTTTTGGTGGTAGTTGTGGTTTGAGGAATCCAAGTGGGCTGCTTTGTTGTTGTTCTGGAGGTAGTTGTGGTTTGAGGAATCAATTTATCCCCAGTGAATATGAATCCTGGTTGTCTTTGAGTGAAATTAACTTCCCAAGTAGGCAGCTTTGTTGGTTTTCTCGTAGTTGTAGTTTCTTTAACCCATGTACCATTAATGAAAATATAACCAGGTATTTTTTGGGTGAAATTAAATCCCAATATTGGATGTTTAGTAGTTCTTTTGGATGTTGTGGTTTGCGTAACCCAGGTTGGCTGCTTTGTTCTTTTGGTGGTAGTTGTGGTTTGAGGAATCCAAGTGGGCTGCTTTGTTGTTGTTCTGGAGGTAGTTGTGGTTTGAGGAATCAATTTATCCCCAGTGAATATGAATCCTGGTTGTCTTTGAGTGAATTTAAGTTCCCAAGTAAGCAGCTTTGTTGTTTTTCTCGTAGTTGTAGTTTCTTTAACCCATGTACCATTAATGAAAATATAACCATGTCTTTTTTGGGTGAAACTAAATTCCCATTTTGGATATTTAGTAGTTCTTTTGGATGTTGTGGTTTGCGTAACCCAGGTTGGCTGCTTTGTTCTTTTGGTGGTAGTTGTGGTTTGAGGAATCCAAGTGGGCTGCTTTGTTGTTGTTCTGGAGGTAGTTGTGGTTTGAGGAATCAATTTATCCCCAGTGAATATGAATCCTGGTTGTCTTTGAGTGAAATTAACTTCCCAAGTAGGCAGCTTTGTTGGTTTTTCTCGTAGTTGTAGTTTCTTTAACCCATGTACCATTAATGAAAATATAACCAGGTCTTTTTTGGGTGAAATTAAATCCCAATATTGGATGTTTAGTAGTTCTTTTGGATGTTGTGGTTTGCTTAACCCAGGTTGGCTGCTTTGTTCTTTTGGTGGTAGTTGTGGTTTGAGGAATCCAAGTGGG
The DNA here is from genome assembly GCA_009176605.1 of Armadillidium nasatum. Lineage (NCBI taxonomy): Eukaryota > Metazoa > Arthropoda > Malacostraca > Isopoda > Armadillidiidae > Armadillidium > Armadillidium nasatum. The sequence continues at coordinate 5,721 of SEYY01001003.1, forward strand.
CTGCTTTGTTGTTGTTCTGGAGGTAGTTGTGGTTTGAGGAATCAATTTATCCCCAGTGAATATGAATCCTGGTTGTCTTTGTCTGAAATTAAGTTCCCAAGTAGGCAGCTTTGTTGTTTTTCTCGTAGTTTTAGTTTCTTTAACCCATGTACCATTAATGAAAATATAACCATGTCTTTTTTTGGTGAAATTAAATCCCCGTATTGGATGTTTAGTAGTAGTTCTTTTGGATGTTGTGGTTTTCCAGGTTGTGGTTTGTCCAACCAATTTTCCTTTAACGTAGATGTATCCTGGCTGTTTTGTTAAACCAAGTCCCCATTTCGGCTGCTTAGTTGTTCTTATCGTTGTTGTTTTTACTTTTGGAACCCATGTTCCTTTAACGAATATATATCCTGGTTTTTGTCCTCTGAAATTAAATTCCCATTCTGGCCTTTTTGTTGTAATAGTGTTTGTTTGACGAACCCATTTACCCTCAATGAAAATAAATCCAGGAGGTTTTATACTGAAGTTGATATCCCAAATTGGTTTAGTTGTAGTTTGAATTTTTTCCCATCTTCCATTTATAAATATGAACCCTTCTCTTTTTCTATGAATATCAACATTAAACGTTTCTGGATACTTAGTAGTTGTCTCATATTTTTCTATTGGTTTTGGAACTAGTCTTCCTCCTACCCATATGTAACCTGGTGGTATGTTTTTTCCGTATATATTCAATGTAGGTGGTGTGGTGTAGTTAATAGCTAGTTGTTGATAAGGTCTATGGCGATGTAATATGTGTTTATGAACCGGATGGTGATGATGGTGATGAATATATCTTTGATATTGAATTATAGGAGGACGATGAGCATGAATATAAGAATCTGGTTTTGGTATAGGACGATAGTGGTGATGATGAGGCTTAGAAAGAGCACGTGACAGCTGACGATAGTTAATGGGTGCCTGATTTAAGAAACCCCTATTTGACAAGTAAGGAGAATTGAGGCTCTGGTGCGGAAATAAGTTACGAGTATTGGATATTGGTGGGTGGTAAGGAATGCCGTTATATCCTTGATTGTATGGAAGATCTCTGCTGAGTTTACCAATATTTGGAAACTGAAATTGTCGGAGAACTTTTGAAGAGTCAAAATCCTGAGCCTCTCTGTGAAAAAGATATTAATATATATATATATATATATATATATATATATATATATATATATATATATATATATATATATATATATATATATATATATATATATATATATATATATATATATATATATATATATAACTCCGCCCTTCATTACTCCTTTCAATTTAAAAGACGCAGTTTCCAACACCAGTTCAATGACACAAGGAGGGAAGCCTTGAAGCAACTAACCTCTAATCTTTCTCGTATTTCAAATTGGGGCAGAGAAAACATGGTCGTTTTCAATGCCTCAAAAACTCAATTCCTCCATCTCTCTACTCGACACAACTATGAGATCTTGGAAAATACATAACTCTAACCTTCATCTGTCATTAACATTTTCGATGTTTCTTTTTCTCGTGATCTTTCCAAGAAAGATCACATTACCTTTCTTTCTAAATAAGCTTCTAAGAGATTGTGTATTCTGTGGAACTTTCGGATCCTTCACGCCATCCCAGATGTCTGATCTTTATGGGGGAGATATTTGCCCCTGTATATATATATATATATATATATATATATATATATATATATATATATATATATATATATATATATATATATATATATATATATATATATATATATATATATCACTACCGCTCACGGACAGAGCCCTATTCAAGGATGGGGTGTTAGATCAATAAGAGAATAAGAAAATCCCTACTAGTCCCACCTAACGCAAATTTCGTTGGTGAGTACAGACGTGGGCTTTAAAGTAATTGAGATTAAATTCGGGAGGAAAAACAAAAGATGGGAGAGGTTTCTACAAAACAGATGTAGCTGGAAAGAAAGAGGCATCACAGCGAACAAGCCTGGAGTTGCCTATGTCCACGCAAAATTTATGTGAAAACAATGCACCCCTTTTGCTAAGAAGCCGTCGTAAAGGTGGAGGTATACGAGTGGACAGTTCTCTCGAGCATTTGCCTTTGTAGTACCTATAGAAAAGAGACAAGGCACCAACGTCACGTCGCTTAGATAAAGGGGTCAAGTGAATTAGAAAGAGCGGAACAATTTATAAGTCTTTTAGCTTTTGATTCAACCTTATCCAAAAGACGTGTGAAACCTGAGCCACCCCAGATATGAGCGCAGTACTCCATACAGGGGCGGATGAAGCCATTGTATAATTAGAATAACTGCGAAGAAGTAAAAAAATTCTCGCAGCCTAAACATAACTCTCAGCTTCTTCGAGGCAGCATTAGCAACCATTATGATGTGAGGTTTTCAAGACATTTTTTTTACGTGAAGGCCAAGTATTTTTATACTGTCAACAGGAGAGACGAGAGAATCATCGAAAGAAATAGGAAAAGTTAGGTGTCTTTGAGAGGGAAATTTCAAACAGTTGTTTTTAAAGATGTGAATTTCACAGGTTCAGACAACCCCACTGGGAAATTCTATTCAGATCAGGAAGAATGAAATCAGAAAGATGAAGACGAGAGGTAACTAGATGCAAAAGAGGGAGCAGATTTGAAATTAGAAGAAGAATGGATGGTCGAGTCATCGTCATATGAATGGATAGGGTTAGATGAGCATCTGCTAAGATTATTAATGAAAAGTGGGAATAGAGTAGGAGACAAGAGAGAACTCTGAAGAACACCACTATTGATGTGAAATTAAGAAGTCGACCCATCAACAACAGCCGAAATGAAACGATTAGAAAGAAAACTAGACATAAGTAAGCAAAGTGAAGGGGGAACCCAAAGGAGGGTAGCTTGGAAAGCATTGACGTATGCCATTGCCATACCCGGTCAAATGCCTATATATATATATATATATATATATATATATATATATATATATATATATATATATATATATATATATATATATATATATATATATATATATATATATATATATATAGTGGTGTTCCTCAAGGATCTGTCCTATCCCCAACACTTTTTCTACTATTCATTAGATCTTCTCTCTGTTACTTCATCTGCTGATGACTCCACCCTATTACTTGAAAGGCGCCCCTCTCAGTTACTAGACGCAAGGAGGGTTGCCTTGGAGCATCCTCTGAGATAGAGAGAGAGGTAATGCCACCAAAATACTCCACACTCTAGTAGACCTCAACTCAGACCTTCATCTGTTCTTAATATTCTCGATCTTTCTTGGAAGATCCATACTGATGATCAGAAAGAAGGGAATGGGATTCCAGATGATCTAAGAAGTGAGAGTTGAGAAGGGTTTCAAAGATCTTAGACAGAATGCAAGTGAGAGCTATAGGGCGATAGTTGGAAGGATCAGAGCGGCTGCCTTTTCTTCGGAATAGGCTGGACTAATGCTCGCTTCAAACACTGAGGTAAAATACTAGTATTGAGGCATTGAAAGAAAAGTTGAAAGAGGGAAGGAGACAGCTCAGAAAATCACTACCTTAAAACTCTGGGAAGAATGCCATTCAGGTCGCATGCCTTCCTAACGTTCATAGATTCCAGAAGCCCATGCACCTAATCAAATGTAATCACAGGTAAAGGCATGGGACATCTCAGAGGAGAAGAAGTAGGGGGAGAATTGCAGGAGTCAGGGTTGAATTATAAGAGAATAGGAGGTCAAAGAGATTAGTCTTTTCAGTTGGAGTGTGAGCAAGAGAATATCAGAGCGAATAAGAGGAGGAAAAGAATATATATATATATATATATATATATATATATATATATATATATATATATATATATATATATATATATATATATATATATATATATATATATATATATATATATATGAAAAATAATTATTTTCTTATTCATGCTTTCAAAAAAAGTAATTAAATATTAGACAACAAATTAATAACTTTCGGAATTTTTTACATCCGCATTTAATAACTGCGGATGCTGATATTGCAAAATCATGAACTACGGATGATGACGATGATGTCGAATTTAATGCGTACTGTATGCGGATGCGGATGTCACATCCTCTGGTATGAAAAAACCAGAGGCCTACCAATTTCCACCAGAGTTGCCGGATTGTCGGAATCATGGTCAATTAATGAATGACATGAAGATGAAGGGATTATTTTCCAGACTTTACCAGTAGAGTACATGAAAGAGTGAACATAGCGTTTATTTTGTCAGGTGTCAGAGAGTTAGACAGAAAGACGTATCGCACGACCTCTTCTCATTGGAGGAAGTATGCGACGAGCGCTCAGAACATTATCCATTGTAATAGCGATAGTATAGAGAGAGTGATGCAACAATTCGACGGACAGAAAGAGATTGGAGAGAGTTAGTGAGAGTGAAAAAGTTAAGACGAAAAGCCCTAGATTACATCTTTTGCATGAGGACTGTATAAATGGAACCACCCCAGATATGTGAAGCATACTCCATTCAGGGGCGAACAACACCCCTTTAAATACCAGGCAACTAGGGTAGCATGACGTTTTCAATGCCCCTCAGAACACAGAACGTCTTTGAAGCTTGTTTAGAAAGAGATGTAATGTGAGCCTTCCAAGAAAAGTCCCAAGAACACTAATAACATTAAGGACAAATAAAGGTTTGAGTTGTGTCGTTTTCGAAAATTTTATAGTTGGGAGGAAGGTTTTGTCGAGTAGGAAGATGGAGGAATCGTGTTTTTGAAGCACTGAAAACGACCGTTTTCTGTGCCTCAATTTGAAATACAAGGAAGATCAGAAGTTAGTTACTCCAAGGCTTTCCCTTCTTGCATCAATTAACTGCAGTTGAGATTGGCGTCTTTCAAACTGAATGGCGCAATGAAGAGTGGATTTATCGGCCTAGGATTGGATAGGTGATGAAGGATATATATATATATATATATATATATATATATATATATATATATATATATATATATATATATATATATATATATATATATATATATATATATATATATATATATATATATATATATATAATAAATAAAATAAAAAATTGGGAAATAAAAAATAAATTCTTATAATAATAAAGTTTAATAAGTAAAGTTTACTATTAGGTTATTTTCTCGCGAGAATCGTACGCCTGGCAATGTCCGTTTTTTTTCAATTTTTTCGAAATTGGAAAAAATGGGAAATACCCCAAATCGTCTTCAGGAAAAGTAGTCTATAGTATCATCATCACTCACGGGTCGGGGGGTACGGGGGCAGAGCCTTCCTTAGACATATGTTAGATTTAACACCAAATTTAAGTTTGTTACGTCATCAATTGTCGTACAAAACCAAAATTTTTTTTTTTTTTTTAAATTTATTTGCAAATATTTTACACTTTTCCTAACTGAAATTCGACAAGGATTCCAAAAATATAATCCTTTTTTGCGTACGTTAAGTAGTTTTTGAAATATGTACCTGGTTTAAACCGAAGTCTGACCTATATATTATAATAATAATAGGCCTAAATGTTAATGAGGTAAAAACTGATAATGATAATAAAAATAATAATAACAATAGGCCTAAATAGCAATTAAAGCTTTACTTTTAGTTAAGTTTTTAAAATATCAGTAATAAAATCTATTAAGTAATAGGCAAGAAGATATGTTAGCTGACCGGCTGTTCTTGAACAGTGTCGATCACTTTACCTGTCGACGATTTGGTTCAAACTTCATAGTAGGGGATATTCTATAGCGAACAATATTTTTTAAAATTTGATATAGGTTTAAAAAGATAAAAATTTAAATAAAATAAACTAAATGTTTATCCTATCATTATTGATAGACCAATCACTTTATTTTTCAACCCTGAGCTAAAATTTAACCCGAATTTCGAGTTCCAACCAAGCTTTATCAAAAATTTTACTTGCATTTTCAATAACGAATCGTTGGGACAAGTGTCAAAAATGTCACTGTAAAATTTTTCAATAGAGAAAAGACATGTTAAGCATAAGAAAGTCGCTTCACCGATTTATTTTCTAATATAAGAAAATAACTGAAAAAAATTTGTTGTGACATTTTTGTCCCTTTCCCAACGAATCGTTAGGACAATTTTTGCAGTGTAACATTATCACAAATGCTATGCTAGTATTTGATCACTATCTTTTCGGAAGTTAAATCTCCTATATTAGTTGTTTTTAGGATAGCAGTACACTAACTACAATCATTGATGAAATTCTGCAACCATAACTCCTATATTAGTTGTTTTTACGACAGTAGTACACTAGCTACAATCACTGATGAAACTCCGGCCCCACATCTCCTAAATTAATTGTTCTTAGGACAGCAGTACACTAGCTACAATCACTGATGAAACTCCGCCTCCATATATCCTAAATTAATTGTTTTTAAGATAGCAGTACATTAGCTACAATCGTTGATGAAATTCCGTCCTCATAGTCTCTATATTAGTACACTGGCTACAGTCTTTGTTTTAACTCCGCCCATATTTCCGAAATTTTAGAAATTACAAAAAAAATGTCATTTGTTTTTAAAATTGAAGAGTAAGAGACTTTTTAGGCTGTCTTTTATTTTAATTTTTATAACATATATATATATATATATATATATATATATATATATATATATATATATATATATTATATATATATATATATATATATATATATATATATATATATATATATATATATATATATATATGGTCAGAGTGCAGATTACGGGCCATTCATAACTCAAAAACTACTTAACGTACATTAAAA
>SEYY01001003.1:17500-25000 GCA_009176605.1 Armadillidium nasatum
AATGACTTTGAAACACCCAATGTCTGAAACTCGATGGAAAAATAGCTCCAGTAGGAAATGTCTGATGGTCAATGAAAGTGTAATTCCAGTACCCAAAGTTCTGGACTCAATGATAGAATAACTACGGTACCCAGTGTCCGAAGCCCTATTAAAGTGTAATTCCAGTACCCAAAGTTCTGGACTCAATGATAGAATAACTACGGTACCCAGTGTCCGAAGCCCTATTAAAGTAAAATTCCAATACCCATTGTTCAGGATTCAACGACAGAATAACTACGGTACCCAATGATCTGGAGTGAACGATAGAATAACTACGGTACCCAATGAAAATAAAATTCCAATACCCAATGTTCTGGACTCAGGAATAGAATAACTACGGTACCCAGTGTCCGAAGCCCGATGAAAGTGTAATTCTAATACCCAATGTTCTGGACTCAAAGATAAAATAACTACGGTACCCAATGAAAATAAAATTCCAATACCTAATGTTCTGGACTCATCTATAGAATAACTACGGTACCCAGTGTCCGAAGCCCGATGAAAGTGTAATTCCAATACCCAATGTTCTGAACTCAACGACAGAAGTACTGCAGTACCCTAGTTCCGAAGCCCAATGAAAGTAAAATTTCAATACCCAATGTTCTGTACTCAACGATACAATTACTGTAGTACCCAATGTCCGAAGCCAAGTGTTCAGTGTTCAAGACTCAACGACAGAATAACTACGGTACACAATGAAAATAAAATTCTAATACCCAATGTTCTGGACTCAACGATAGAATAACTACGGCACCTAATGCGCGAGACTCGATGGAAAAATAACTACGATACCCGATGTCTGATACTCAATGAAAGTACAGATCCAATACCCAGTGTCCGAGACTTTAAGATTGAAAAACCTGATTTAGTTATCAAGAAAAACCCTCGGAAGGTTCAAATTTAAATTTAAAAACAGTTCATTTAATACTGTTAGTAACTGATTATAAAATCCGTCTCTTATAATATATATATATATATATATATATATATATATATATATATATATATATATATATATATATATATATATATATATATATATATATATATATATATATATATATATATATATATATATATATATAATATATATATATATATAATACAATAATGAAAGTATCCAAAAAGATTTGTTGCTCCACAATTTAAAAAATTATTTCTGAAACACTGAACAATTAAAAATGGCTGAAGTATAAAAGTCTAAAAATTGCCTTAAATTAATACGAATTTATACTCCTCACTAAAAAGTAACTTTATTCCTAAGCTACTTTTAAATAGTTAGTCCGTTTGTACACTGCAAAAATTGTCCTAACGAATCGTTGAGACAAGTGGCAAAAATGTCACAACAAATTTTTTCAGTTATTTTCTTATTAGTAAATAAATCGGTGAAGCGACTTTCTTATGTTTAACATATCTTTTCTCTATTGAAAATTTAACTGACATTTTTGCCACTTGTTCCAACAATTCGTTAGGACAATTTTTGCAGTGTACCTGTAGATATCTCATCAAGGGAGTCCTACATAATTGTATTTAATCCTTTCAAGCAAGACGAAATAATTTTATTTTAAACTAGGACCGAAGATCTTCGGGAATCACAATTCAATGAATATATATCTCATCCCTCCAGGCAGATAAAATAGTACTCTCCAAACATAATAGTGCTTTAGTTTAATCTTTTATTGAAGGTCTTTGGTTGTCACATTTTATTTCATAAATATCCCGTCCCTCCAGACAGACAAAATATCGCCCTCCAGACAGACAAAATATTGCTCTCCAGGCGGACAAAATGGTACTCTCCAGCCAAAATAGTGCTTTATTTTAAACCATGATTGAAGATGTTCGAGAATCACGGTTTTAATTAATAAATATATCGTCCCTCCAGGCAGACAAAATGTTGCCCTCCAGGAGGACAAAATGGTACTCTCCAGCCAAAATAGTGCTTTATTTTAAACCATGATTGAAGATGTTCGAGAATCACGGTTTTAATTAATAAATATCTCGTCCCTCCAGGCAGACAGAAAAGTGCTTTCCAGACAAATAGCGTTTTATTTTAAACCATGACTGAATGTTTTTGGGTATTACAGTCTTAATTTAATTATTAAATAATTAAAATGTAATATTGTGTCATTCTTTTCTAAGAGAAACTTCTAGATCGGAGAAACTCTAATTGTAGAGAATTTCCAGTTCGGTAAAACTCTAGTTGTGCAGAATTTTAAGTTCGGAGAAACTCTAGTCGTAGAGAAATTTTAGATCGGAGAAACTCTAGTTGTAGAGAATTTCTAGTTCGGAAAAACTCTAGTTGTGCAGAATTTCAAGTTCGGAGAAACTCTAGTTGTGCAGAATTTCTAGATCGGAGAATCTCTAGTCGTAAAAAATTTTTAGATCGAAGAAACTCTAGTTGTAGAGAATTTCTAGTTCGGAAAAACTCTAGTTGTGCAGAATTTCAAGTTCGGAGAAACTCTAGTTGTGAGAATTTCTAGTTCGGAGAAACTCTAGTTGTGCAGAATTTCTAGATCGGAGAAACTCTAGTCGTAAGAAAATTTTTAGATCGGAGAAACTCTAGTTGTAGAGAATTTCTAGTTCGGAAAAACTCTAGTTGTGCAGAATTTCAAGTTCGGAGAAACTCTAGTTATGCAGAATTTCTAGATCGGAGAAACTCTAGTCGTAGAGAAATTTTAGATCGGGGAAACTCTAATTGTAGAGGATTTCTAGTTTGAGGAAACTCGAGTTGTAGAGAATTTCTAGTTTGTTAAGTTATTCTTGATTTTAAATTCTTTTTTTTTTATGTCATCATAAAAGATGAGCAGCCAAAGTTTTTAAGATGTTAATTGTCATTGTATAAGATGGCTAAATACTTTTTCTTTTGTTGAATTTGTTGAATAATTTTGTTGTCTTTGAAGGAGTATTTATTATTATTTGTACTATGTCAATTAATCGAAAAGTATTTAGAGTTTATTATTGAAAGGAGTAAAATATTAAATAAGAGTTAGGATACCGAGGAGAGTTACTGTCAAGGATGATGAGACGGTAAATTTTTTTTGTCAGCTCTGACTGAAGCTCCAAATCCAACTTTTGCTTCGATTGCGGCAACAACTCTGGCTCCGGCTCCGATTGCGGCAACAACTCTGGCTCCGGCTTCCTTTGCGGCAACAACTCTGGTTCGGACGACTAGTCCGGCTCCATCTCCGGAACCATATATTATAGTTTTTTTTTTTTTTATCTAGCTCCAATTTCATCCAAAAAGTTTCTTTTGCTCCATCCAAAACCTTGCTGCTCGAGCTCCGCAGCCTTGGTTAATATGCAAGAGTTATTTTTATTATTTAGCAAAAGACTGATGTAACTAATTTACATTCATCCATTAATGACGTCACTCATTCAAAAAATGTTGCCAGATTTTCTAGAAAAAGAAAATACCATAGTAAATTCGGCCAGTCTTCGGATTGAGCCAGCTACATATTTAAAAAACTACTTAATGTACGTAATAAAGGATTATATTTTTAGAATCCTTGTCGCATCTTAGGTAAGAAGCATTGGGAAATACAAAAAAAAAATCTTATAATAATTTTTTTACGTAAGTAAAATTTACTTTTTCATAACTCTGGAAAGAATCGTACGTTCGGCAATGTCAATTTTTTAAAAATATATTCTCTGAAATTTGAATAACAAAAAATTTGCTAATGACTAACAAAATTGTAAAAGATGTTAAATATATATATATATGGTGTATTACATCAGTTAGGCTTGTATACGGTGGCCATCTTCGGTCGTTCAGGTTACATAAAGTCGAATTAGGTTTGTTAGTTCATCGCTTATCGTACACAATCTTTTTTTTTTTTTTTTTATTATTTATTTGCAAATATTTTACACTTTTCCTAACTGAAATTCGAGAAGGATTCTAAAAATATAATCCTTTTTTACGTACGTTCAGTAGTTTCTTAAATATGTAGCTGGCTCAAACCGAAGTCATTAAACATTAAACATTAAAGTCATTAAACATTGGAGTTTCATTCTCATATTCGAAAGATGGAACAAAAGTTGAAGTCAGACGTACAAAAATCTGTTCAGTGGTTAAATTGAATTTGTAGTAGGATGTACAGATTTATACGGTAGGGAGTATAAAAATTTGAAATCATTCGAATCAGAATTGAAGTTGGAATTCGGATGAACAAAATTTTGTGCAAAAAAAAAACGACTTTCTTATGATTAACATGTCTTTTCTCTGTGGAAAATTTTACTGATATTTTTTCCACATGTCCCAAAGATTCGTTAGGACAATTTTTGCAGTGTAGTGAAAGAAACGGATATGAATAAAATTATTGGAACTGTATAAAACTCTAATGAGACCATGTTACAGAACTTCAGTAAACCTGGGTATTCGCATAAGTGCTTAGGTACGCATTTTTTATACACATACCTCAACTCTTTCCCAGAGAATGTCGGCGACCTGGGCACATACTCACAGAGTATAGTGAAAAGATTTAGTCTGGAGTTAAAAGAGATAAACTAGAAGTACCATAAAGGATAGAATGTAGCCATTATGTCTGTTAAATGTTAAGCCTTTAATAAAGACTACAAGAAGCTCACAAAATTTAAAAAAAAAAAAATATATAAAAATATATAAACTATTATTATTATTATTATTATTATTATTATTATTATTATTAGACAATTAAAACTCTTCTTAAAACCTTAACAATACGCACTCATCCTATTATTTTAATTATTATTATTATTATTATTATTAAGCGATGCATATGCTATAGAAAAATAAATAAAAAGAAAAATTGCTTTAAAGGCAACGTTAAAATGGTCTAAAAAGGTTCTAAAAAGGAACCAAAAGTCTCTCTAACGAGCACGTAACAAGTTATTATTTTATAACAAAAAAATTTTTTTTTTTTTTTTTAAAAAAAAAGTTTTTTACATTATTGATTTTAAAAATTTTAAATTATTTAAAATTTTTAATATATATATATATATATATATATATATATATATATATTATATATATATATATATATATATATATATATATATTATATATATATATATATATATATATATATATATATATATATATATATATATATATATATATATTACGTCTCTTAAGTTATTCCTTTTTGTTTATAGACTTTTATACCTTTTGTCGTACCCATTCATCAACTTTTACTTTGAAAAGGGAAACCCTCCTATAACCCTCTGTTTATCATCCTATGACCTGAACTTTTATTCTTTTCAAATCTGTCTGTAGATGGAAGGAGATTTGGAAATAATCTTAATTCTATTAATATTTCTGCAGTTGTCAATACATCGTACGTCTGGAATGCTTGCCCTGTGAAGTTTCTTTTCTCTGTGACTGCAGACGTGCTGCAGACTAGAGTGACCATTCGTCCCGAATTTTTCGGGACTGTCCCGATATTTTTTGGAGGGTCGTTCTGGACGGATATTTGTTCCTGTTTTTAGATTTGTCAAATATTATTTATTCAGTCAGTCAGCCAGAGACTTGTTGAAAAAAAATTTCATTCTTCTGAGAAGTATCTGCAATATCATTCCTAAAGTATGTCTCTGTAAAATAGTATTTTATCATTCTTTTCTCTAAATTTGAGAGAAAAAATGTATTTTTTGCTTTTGAAGAATGTTCTTAACTAATAAACATTTGACTTGAAAGCAACAATCATATTTCTTCTTTATATTGAAAATCACCTTCCTTAATACATCCCTTAGTTCGGGGGGGGGGGGGGCGACAATATTCAGAAGCGTCCCGAATTTTGATAAGAAAAATATGGTCACCTTTTTTTAACCATGATGGTCTTTTTGCATATCTATGCTATTTTTTTTTAATCTTATTTATATACATATATACCATGTTATTTCAAAATAATTTTTTTATTTATATTTATTATTTTATGTTATTTAATTAATTCTCATATTAGCCTTCAAAATAGGTAAAAGTGTTAGTCATCTCACTCACCTGAAACTAGTCGGCAATGAAAGCATTGATAATACTTAACATTTATTTTAATAATATTAACGGGTCATGTTACGAAATCGTTGCGTCTAGTTTCGTTAATTTTTTTTTCCTTTGAAAAAGTTGAAAAACCCTAAAAATGAAAAGAAAAAATAACGTATTCCGTATTTATGTTGTGAAGTTCAATAATTTTTTTTTTCTTTTCTTTTTTATTTTTTTTCTATTTTTTAAAAATTGATTTATTTTTTCAATTTAGTTAATTTAATTCAGTTATTACTTTTGTTGTGAATAATAAAGATGTTGCACTTTGTTCTTTATTATATATATATATATATATATATATATATATATATATATATATATATATATATATATATATATATATATATATATATATATATATATATATATATATATATATATATATATCGGTATCGGTATATATATATTATTTTATATCGGTATATATATATATATATCGGTAGTAGTATATATATAGTATCGGTATAAATATATATCGTAATATATAAATATATATATATATATTATATATACTTTATATAAAAAAAAATAAAAAAAAAAAAAAAAAAACAAATTTTACATTCATATAAGAAATTTTTTAACCCTACATTTTACATATTTAACCTATTATTGTAGGAGTCAGAAGAAAACGCAACGTTTTCGTGACATGAACCATATTAACTATTATATACAGGATGATTCAGGATGAATGGTATATATTTTGACACGTGATTATAAATAACGGAATCTATTAAATATACAAAATTCTCAATGGTTAAGATACGGTGGTTTGAACCAGTTTTTACTATACATCTATAGGATCGAGCCATGGTTTGTGTTGTATTTGATAAATTTATATTATTATCTAAACGGAAAAGAAATAATTTTCATAGTTTTAAAGCTTCACCAGAAGTTTGTTATTAGAACTATAATATACAGCGCTATCAATTAGTTTATTTTTTATTTAATATCGAACAGAAACTGATGATGTGTGAATAATAAAGTTATTCATAATGTCATACAATTTATACATATTTTGTGATATTTTGTTTGGTTATGGGTGTTGTGATGGAAATATTCTTAAATACGGAATACGCAATGGTGATCTGAAATGAAATTGGAAGATTTAAGAGGTTTTCAAATCTTTATTTTCCCGTTAAGGATATATTTTAATAGAACATTAGAAAATACGATGCTTTCTGCCCAGGTTGAACGAGCTCTAACTTCAAATGGACATTTTGAAGGTGGAATAACCATCACATACTTACGCTTTTGTAGTGTTAAGCTCAGAGGGATCAAAAGTAACACTCGATAAAATTATAATGCTGGTCATAAATGAGTTGGGGTAAGGTGAAGTAAACGGAATAATTCTAGAGTCTTATAAAGTGAATATAGAGGCAAAGGTAGAGGGCATCACGAGGTCTCATAGCGTGCAGACACTCTGAACTCGTGATGGCCTGAAGGGCAGTATT
>SEYY01001003.1:27500-40000 GCA_009176605.1 Armadillidium nasatum
GGCCTACCAAATTTCCACCAGAGAAAGGAGCAAATCGGGATTCTGGTCGGATTAAAGGCCGAAATGTCCCGAGTTCCGTCATCAAACTATATTTCGGTTTGCAACTGAATTAAAAATTAGCGTTATGGAATGCTAGTAGGCTGCAAAAATTGTCCTAACGAATCGTTGGGACAAGCGGCAAAAAATGTAACAAATTTTTTTTTCAGTTATTTTGTTATTAGAAAATAAATCGGTGAAGTGACTTTCTTATACTTAACATGTCTTTTCTCTATTGAAAATTTTGCTTACATTTTTGCCACTTGTCCCAACGATTCGTTAGGACAATTTTAGACTTGTAAACTACAAAAATGTTTTGAGAGAGACGAACAAACTCTTGAATGTTTTGCTCGTCAAATACAACTAAAAATTCAACACATTCATTTAGCTTTTCCAACACTTCAAAAATTGTCCTAACGAATCGTTGGGACAAGTGGCAAAAATGTAACAGCAAAATTTTCAATAGAAAAAAAAAGACATGTTAAGGCCCTGCCTACGGAGGTCCGATGGGGGAAGGGGTACATTAGTAGAACTACTTTTTTTCATCAGTTTTATAGTAGAATCTATGCTGATTCCAAATCTGTAATCAGTTTTTCAAAATTCAAGCGGTTCCTGAGAAAAATACTTTTAAAGTAACCCTTGTAGAATGACCTTGAAAAAAGATCCTATATATAAAAATTTTTTTCCACAGTTCTGCAATTTTTTTCTTATTCTTATAGCAAATTTTCTCCTGATTCCAAATATGTAATTAGTTTTTCTTAATTCTCAATGGTTACTGAGATATGACTATTCAAAAAATCTCAAGGGGACCGTCCCAATAGAAAGACCCCGAATTTGGGGGGAAATATTTTTATTTATTTTTTTCAGCGATTTTATAGTAAAATCTATGCTGATTCCAAATCTGTATGTAGTTTTTTTAATTCTAAGCGGAATCCTGAGAAAAAGATTTTTGAAGTGACACTTGTCGAATGACCTTGAAATTGGTGATATATGGCAACTACAAAAAAAGGAACTTTTTTTTTAATTTTTAAAAAAAAAATTGGTATATTTTTATAGATAATAATATGCGATTCAAATATGTAATTAGTTTCTTTCAACTCAAATGGTTACTGAGATATTACCAATCAAACAAGGAAAGTACTTTATAAATATTTTTTGGCGAATTTCTCCAAATAGACCCCGAATTTGGGGGAAATATTTTTATTTATTTTTTTCAGCGATTTTATAGTAAAATCTATGCTGATTCCAAATCTGTATGTAGTTTTTTTCTAATTCTAAGCGAATCTTGAGAAAAAGAATTTTGAAGTGACGCTTGTCGAATGACCATGAAATTGGTGATATATGGCAACTACAAAAAAAGGAATTTTTTTTTTAATTTTTTTTTAAAGAAAATGGTATATTTTTATAGATAATGATATGCCGATTCCAAATTTGTAATTAGTTTCTTTCAACTCCAAATGGTTACTGAGATATTACCAATCAAACAAGGAAAGTACTTATAAATATTGTTTTGGCGAATTTCTCCGAATCTCACTTTTTTCAGAAAAAAATTTGCCAAAAATAAACGAAGCCTTAGATGTTTTTCAAACTTTCTGGGTAAACGAGATACAGTGTGAGGAAGATAATCAGGTAGTTGAATTCAGGTTTGAAATGCGGATACTTTAAAAACAAAGAGACATTGATCACTATTTTTTGGACAAAAAATTTTTCAAGATTTCAAACGAGTTTACGCTCATACCAAACTACCTAAACCACACCGTATCAGCTTCATTGAGCATTCTTTTGAAAGCTACATATGTTTCCAAATTTTTTACCAAAAAAAAAAATGTAAAAATTAAAAATTGTGTATTTTATCATGGATTTAGTGAAAAAAGTCATTAAAATACAGGGGGGGATTCAACCCCGTATTAAAAAAAACAGAGCCTACGAGTTTACCCATCGTTTCACGACAAATGAAGGAAGGATTACTCTTTAAAACATTAGTTTTTGGAGTCGATTGAAACAAAAAAATTTTTCGTTGGCAGGGTCCCCTTAAGCATAAAATCGCTTCACTGATTTATTTTCCAATAAAAAAATAACTGAAATTTTTTTTTGACATTTTTGCCACTTGTCCCAACGATTCGTTAGGACGATTTTTGGAGTGATAATTATAATCAGAAATGCTTCCTTTCTCTCATCTTTCATATGTCCTTTCACTTAAGTACTTTCAATATCGTGTGTTAGGGTATATAGGCCTTTAACCTCGTCTACGGTATGGAATTTCGTATTATAGGTATTGTGAGGTACGCATGTTCTTTCCACCATATATATATATTATATATATATATATATATATATATATATATATATATATATATATATATATATATATATATATATATATATATATATATATATATATATATATATATGTGTGTGATTAAATAAAATTTCTCTCGTTTTATCAGCATTGACCCGTGGAATAACTTAAATTTGAATTATCTTAACGTTAATAACCGCTTAACCATAGTTTAAACAAGTATAGAAGTGTAATTGCTATGAAAGTCTGGATGGCTAACGGCACTTTGAGAGATTTTTTGACGATGACGTCATTTCAAGCAATTTCAATCTATGATTGGTCGAAAACGGGATGACGTCACTACCGCTTTTCTTCTTTTATTTGAATTTGGGAAGTAGCAACCTATATCATAATTAAGGGCCGACAAAACTGCTATTCGATATATATATATATATATATATATATATATATATATATATATATATATATATATATAATATATATATATATATATATATATATATATATATATATATATATACTTAAGAAATTCCCAGTCCTGCATAAAAAATTACATTTAATTTTTGTATAATAAATAACTTAATTATTCGAATGACCATAATCATTTTCATTTACTTGACGAGTTTTAATTTAACACTGATTATATATATATATATATATATATATATATATATATATATATATATATATATATATATATATATATATATATATATATATATATATATATATATATATATATATATATATATATTAACGTACTTATTTCTGACATTTGTCTTTCTTCACGTTGAGATTTTTAATGGTGGTAAAATGCATTTTCTTCGAGAGTGGTAAATTGGGGAGTTCCGTGTGGAGAGTTAAAATGTGCTCCTCCAGCCCATGATCCTGAGGGAATCTGGCCAGTCCCCCCAAACCACGATCCTGAATGCATATTTCTATTTTGTCCTCCATGATGTCTAATTAATCCTTGAACTCCATGAACATTCATATTATTTGAATTGTATTCGTTCGTAATATGGGAATGACTGTTAACATTGCCAGGATATTGGAAGTTAAAGTTATTTGAATTGCCAGGATATTGGAAGTTAAAGTTATGTAGATCAAATCCTGCAGGAAGCCTGTAATTATGAGGCAATCTTAGCATGTATATCAGGGCATGAACGTCTGGTTTACCGTTATATCCAAGAGGAATTCTGAAGTTTTGAAGATTAAATCCTGGTGGCGGTGTCCAATTCGGAGGTAATCTTAACATTTTGATTAACATATTTATGTCTGAATATATGTTCCTTCTGAAATTAAAAATGCTTGAGTGAAACCCTGCTCGTGGCCTCCATTTAGAATGTAGTAAGTTTAGCCATGAAATTAATTTATTAACGTCAATAATTCCATGTGTATCAGTTGGAATTATATAATTTTTATGATTGAAATTTTTCGAGATCTCTCTAGCTAGATCAGGGCGTTCTTGAGAGATACCTAACATTCTTAAAAGTAAATTAGAATCTACCTCACCACTAGGTCCTAAGATTATATTAAGGATCAAGTTATAAGTATCAATACCTCTTGGAGGAACATATGATGAAGGCAAGCCAAACAGACTCATAATATAATTGATATTGATATTTCCATCTGAACTGGTGATAGTTTTTGGATTCAAATTGTTAAATCCTAAAGGTATGCTGAAATAAAGAGGTAATCCAAGCATTTTTCTGAACATGTGAAAATCTGGCAAACCGTTACCCTTAAAAAGTAAATTCAAGAGAGCCCCCTTCAAATTTATATCACGGGAAGGTACTTTCTCCTCCTTAACATTTGGCGTTATTGCTTCAAGAAGATTAAAATCTGGGGGAAATCCTAGCATCCTCGCAATTAAGTAATAATTCGGTTTTTCATCATTTCCCTTTATCACCCTTAGAATTAGTTTATAAGGGTCCAATCCAAACGGTAGTTTGAAGTTTGACGGTAATTCAAATATTTGTCTTATCTTTTCTATATCAATAGTTCCATCTTGAAGAATAATGTTATATAAACTTAATGTATTAGGATCGAATCCAACTGGAAGCTGAAATGTAGGAGGTAAGCCTAACATTCTTATGATCAAATTTACATCGGGTTTTCCATCTGGAAAAACAATAAGATTCCTCAGAAAGTTACTTGGATCATCATTTTGAGGAAGAGATGTTCCTGGTGGAATTCCAACAAGTTTTAATATCAGAGTTTTATCTAGTATAGGAACTTTTGGTGGTTCTCTTCCTGGAAGGATGAATCCAGGCGGTAATCCGAGCATTCGAATTATTAAACTATCAATTGGTTTCCCATCAGGTCCTCTTAGCAAGTGTAAGATAAGTTCATTGGGATCAGAACCACTTGGTGGTTGGACGTTTGGTGGTAGCCCTAATAGAAGCTTAATCTTTTCCATATCAAGTGATCCATCCGGACGTATAATATTTTTAGGATTTAAAGCATTCGGATTGAATCCCGGTGGAAATTGGAATGAGATAGGAAGGCTAAGCATTCTTATTATCAAGTTGATATCGGGTTTACCATCAGGAAGAGTAATAAGATTTTTAATGAACTTGCTAGCATCATCAGTTTGAGGAAGAGATGATTCCTTTGGAATTCTAAGAAGATTTAATAATAAAGTTTTATCTAGTTTAGAAACTTGTGGTGGTTCTCTTCCTGGAAGGAAGGAATCCAGGCGGTAATCCGAGCATTCGAATTATTAAACTATCAATTGGTTTTCCCATCTGGTCCTTTTATCAAGTCTAAGATAAGTTTATTAGGATCAGGAACTATTTGGTGGTTGGAAGTTTGGTGGTAGCCCTAATATAAGCTTAATCTTTTCTATATCAAGTGATCCATCCGAACGTATAATATTATTAGGATTTAAATCATTCGGATTAAATCCCGGTTGAAACTGGAATGAGTTAGAAAGATCAAACATTTTTATTATCAAGTTGATATCGGGTTTACCATCACGAAAAGTAATAAGATTTTTAAAGAAATTGCTGGCATCATCAGTTTGAGGAAGAGATGATTCTGGTGAAATTCGAAGTAACTTCAATATTATAGTTTTATCTGGTTTTGGAACTGGTTTAGGTTCTCTTCCTGGAAGGATGAAACCAGGTTGCAACCCTAGCATTCTAATTATTAGATTATCAATTGGTTTACCATCGAGTGCTCTTATTACGTTTAAGATAAATTTGTTGATATCAGAACCATTTGGTGGTTGGAAGTTTGGAAGAAGTCCTAAAATAAGTTTAATCTTTTCCATATCAAGTGATCCATCCGGACGTATAATATTATTAGGATTTAAAGCATTCGGATTGAATCCCGGTGGAAATTGGAATGAGATAGGAAGGCTAAGCATTCTTATTATCAAGTTGATATCTGGTTTACCATCAGGAAGAGTAATAAGATTTTTAATGAACTTGCTAGCATCATCAGTTTGAGGAAGAGATGATTCTGGTGGAATTCCAAGAATAGTTAATATTAAACTTTTATCTGGTTTGGGAACTTTTGGTGGTTCTCTTCCTGGAAGGATGAATCCAGGCGGTAATCCGAGCATTCGAATTATTAAACTATCAATTGGTTTCCCATCTGGTCCTCTTAGCAAGTGCAAGATAAGTTCATTGGGATCGGAACCACTTGGTGGTTGGACGTTTGGTGGTAGCCCTAATATAAGCTTAATCTTTTCCATATCAAGTGATCCATCCGGACGTATAATATTATTAGGATTTAAATCATTCGGATTAAATCCCGGTTGAAACTGGAATGAGTTAGGAAGATCAAACATTTTTATTATCAAGTTGATATCGGGTTTACCATCACGAAAAGTAATAAGATTTTTAAAGAAATTGCTGGCATCATCAGTTTGAGGAAGAGATGATTCTGGTGAAATTCGAAGTAACTTCAATATTATAGTTTTATCTGGTTTTGGAACTGGTTTAGGTTCTCTTCCCGGAAGGATGAAACCAGGTTGCAACCCTAGCATTCTAATTATTAGATTATCAATTGGTTTACCATCGGGTGCTCTTATTACGTTTAAGATAAATTTGTTGATATCAGAACCATTTGGTGGTTGGAAGTTTGGAAGAAGTCCTAAAATAAGTTTAATCTTTTCCATATCAAGTGATCCATCCGGACGTATAATATTATTAGGATTTAAAGCATTCGGATTGAATCCCGGTGGAAATTGGAATGAGATAGGAAGGCTAAGCATTCTTATTATCAAGTTGATATCGGGTTTACCATCAGGAAGAGTAATAAGATTTTTAATGAACTTGCTAGCATCATCAGTTTGAGGAAGAGATGATTCTGGTGGAATTCCAAGAATAGTTAATATTAAACTTTTATCTGGTTTGGGAACTTTTGGTGGTTCTCTTCCTGGAAGGATGAATCCAGGCGGTAATCCGAGCATTCGAATTATTAAACTATCAATTGGTTTCCCATCTGGTCCTCTTAGCAAGTGTAAGATAAGTTCATTGGGATCGGAACCACTTGGTGGTTGGACGTTTGGTGGTAGCCCTAATATAAGCTTAATCTTTTCCATATCAAGTGATCCATCCGGACGTATGATATTATTAGGATTTAAATCATTCGGATTAAATCCCGGTTGAAACTGGAATGAGTTAGGAAGATCAAACATTTTTATTATCAAGTTGATATCGGGTTTACCATCACGAAAAGTAATAAGATTTTTAAAGAAATTGCTGGCATCATCAGTTTGAGGAAGAGATGATTCTGGTGAAATTCGAAGTAACTTCAATATTATAGTTTTATCTGGTTTTGGAACTGGTTTAGGTTCTCTTCCTGGAAGGATGAAACCAGGTTGCAACCCTAGCATTCTAATTATTAGATTATCAATTGGTTTACCATCGGGTGCTCTTATTACGTTTAAGATAAATTTGTTGATATCAGAACCATTTGGTGGTTGGAAGTTTGGAAGAAGTCCTAAAATAAGTTTAATCTTTTCCATATCAAGTGATCCATCCGGACGTATAATATTATTAGGATTTAAAGCATTCGGATTGAATCCCGGTGGAAATTGGAATGAGATAGGAAGGCTAAGCATTCTTATTATCAAGTTGATATCGGGTTTACCATCAGGAAGAGTAATAAGATTTTTAATGAACTTGCTAGCATCATCAGTTTGAGGAAGAGATGATTCTGGTGGAATTCCAAGAATAGTTAATATTAAACTTTTATCTGGTTTTGGAACTTTTGGTGGTTCTCTTCCTGGAAGGATGAATCCAGGCGGTAATCCGAGCATTCGAATTATTAAACTATCAATTGGTTTCCCATCTGGTCCTCTTAGCAAGTGTAAGATAAGTTCATTGGGATCAGGAACCACTTGGTGGTTGGACGTTTGGTGGTAGCCGTAATATAAGCTTAATCTTTTCCATATCAAGTGATCCATCCGGACGTATAATATTATTAGGATTTAAATCATTCGGATTAAATCCCGGTTGAAACTGGAATGAGATAGGAAGATCAAACATTTTTATTATCAAGTTGATATCGGGTTTACCATCACGAAAAGTAATAAGATTTTTAAAGAAATTGCTGGCATCATCAGTTTGAGGAAGAGATGATTCTGGTGAAATTCGAAGTAACTTCAATATTATAGTTTTATCTGGTTTTGGAACTGGTTTAGGTTCTCTTCCTGGAAGGATGAAACCAGGTTGCAACCCTAGCATTTGATAATCTAATAATTAGAATGCTATCAACCTGGTTTCATCCTTCCAGGAAGAGAACCTAAACCAGTTCCAAAACCAGATAAAACTATAATATTGAAGTTACTTCGAATTTCACCAGAATCATCTCTTCCTCAAACTGATGATGCCAGCAATTTCTTTAAAAATCTTATTACTTTTCGTGATGGTAAACCCGATATCAACTTGATAATAAAAATGTTTGATCTTCCTAACTCATTCCAGTTTCAACCGGGATTTAATCCGAATGATTTAAATCCTAATAATATTATACGTCCGGATGGATCACTTGATATGGAAAAGATTAAGCTTATATTAGGGCTACCACCAAACGTCCAACCACCAAGTGGTTCCGATCCCAATGAACTTATCTTACACTTGCTAAGAGGACCAGATGGGAAACCAATTGATAGTTTAATAATTCGAATGCTCGGATTACCGCCTGGATTCATCCTTCCAGGAAGAGAACCACCAAAAGTTCCAAAACCAGATAAAAGTTTAATATTAACTATTCTTGGAATTCCACCAGAATCATCTCTTCCTCAAACTGATGATGCTAGCAAGTTCATTAAAAATCTTATTACTCTTCCTGATGGTAAACCCGATATCAACTTGATAATAAGAATGCTTAGCCTTCCTATCTCATTCCAATTTCCACCGGGATTCAATCCGAATGCTTTAAATCCTAATAATATTATACGTCCGGATGGATCACTTGATATGGAAAAGATTAAACTTATTTTAGGACTTCTTCCAAACTTCCAACCACCAAATGGTTCTGATATCAACAAATTTATCTTAAACGTAATAAGAGCACCCGATGGTAAACCAATTGATAATCTAATAATTAGAATGCTAGGGTTGCAACCTGGTTTCATCCTTCCAGGAAGAGAACCTAAACCAGTTCCAAAACCAGATAAAACTATAATATTGAAGTTACTTCGAATTTCACCAGAATCATCTCTTCCTCAAACTGATGATGCCAGCAATTTCTTTAAAAATCTTATTACTTTTCGTGATGGTAAACCCGATATCAACTTGATAATAAAAATGTTTGATCTTCCTAACTCATTCCAGTTTCAACCGGGATTTAATCCGAATGATTTAAATCCTAATAATATTATACGTCCGGATGGATCACTTGATATGGAAAAGATTAAGCTTATATTAGGGCTACCACCAAACGTCCAACCACCAAGTGGTTCCGATCCCAATGAACTTATCTTACACTTGCTAAGAGGACCAGATGGGAAACCAATTGGTAGTTTAATAATTCGAATGCTCGGATTACCGCCTGGATTCATCCTTCCAGGAAGAGAACCACCAAAAGTTCCCAAACCAGATAAAAGTTTAATATTAACTATTCTTGGAATTCCACCAGAATCATCTCTTCCTCAAACTGATGATGCTAGCAAGTTCATTAAAAATCTTATTACTCTTCCTGATGGTAAACCCGATATCAACTTGATAATAAGAATGCTTAGCCTTCCTATCTCATTCCAATTTCCACCGGGATTCAATCCGAATGCTTTAAATCCTAATAATATTATACGTCCGGATGGATCACTTGATATGGAAAAGATTAAACTTATTTTAGGACTTCTTCCAAACTTCCAACCACCAAATGGTTCTGATATCAACAAATTTATCTTAAACGTAATAAGAGCACCCGATGGTAAACCAATTGATAATCTAATAATTAGAATGCTAGGGTTGCAACCTGGTTTCATCCTTCCAGGAAGAGAACCTAAACCAGTTCCAAAACCAGATAAAACTATAATATTGAAGTTACTTCGAATTTCACCAGAATCATCTCTTCCTCAAACTGATGATGCCAGCAATTTCTTTAAAAATCTTATTACTTTTCGTGATGGTAAACCCGATATCAACTTGATAATAAAAATGTTTGATCTTCCTATCTCATTCCAGTTTCAACCGGGATTTAATCCGAATGATTTAAATCCTAATAATATTATACGTCCGGATGGATCACTTGATATGGAAAAGATTAAGCTTATATTAGGGCTACCACCAAACGTCCAACCACCAAGTGGTTCCGATCCCAATGAACTTATCTTGCACTTGCTAAGAGGACCAGATGGGAAACCAATTGATAGTTTAATAATTCGAATGCTCGGATTACCGCCTGGATTCATCCTTCCAGGAAGAGAACCACCAAAAGTTCCCAAACCAGATAAAAGTTTAATATTAACTATTCTTGGAATTCCACCAGAATCATCTCTTCCTCAAACTGATGATGCTAGCAAGTTCATTAAAAATCTTATTACTCTTCCTGATGGTAAACCAGATATCAACTTGATAATAAGAATGCTTAGCCTTCCTATCTCATTCCAATTTCCACCGGGATTCAATCCGAATGCTTTAAATCCTAATAATATTATACGTCCGGATGGATCACTTGATATGGAAAAGATTAAACTTATTTTAGGACTTCCTCCAAACTTCCAACCTCCAAATGGTTCTGATATCAACAAACTTATAATTAAACGTAATATTATCACCCGATGGTAAACCGCTTGATAATCTAATAATTAGAATGCTAGGGTTGCAAACCTGGAGTTTCGTCCTTCCAGGAAGAGAACCTAAACCAGTTCCAAAACCAGATAAAACTATAATATTGAAGTTACTTCGAATTTCACCAGAATCATCTCTTCCTCAAACTGATGATGCCAGCAATTTCTTTAAAAATCTTATTACTTTTCGTGATGGTAAACCCGATATCAACTTGATAATAAAAATGTTTGATCTTCCTAACTCATTCCAGTTTCAACCGGGATTTAATCCGAATGATTTAAATCCTAATAATATTATACGTTCGGATGGATCACTTGATATAGAAAAGATTAAGCTTATATTAGGGCTACCACCAAACGTCCAACCACCAAGTGGTTCCGATCCCAATGAACTTATCTTACACTTGCTAAGAGGACCAGATGGGAAACCAATTGATAGTTTAATAATTCGAATGCTCGGATTACCGCCTGGATTCATCCTTCCAGGAAGAGAACCACCAAAAGTTCCAAAACCAGATAAAAGTTTAATATTAACTATTCTTGGAATTCCACCAGAATCATCTCTTCCTCAAACTGATGATGCTAGCAAGTTCATTAAAAATCTTATTACTCTTCCTGATGGTAAACCCGATATCAACTTGATAATAAGAATGCTTAGCCTTCCTATCTCATTCCAATTTCCACCGGGATTCAATCCGAATGCTTTAAATCCTAAAAATATTATACGTCCGGATGGATCACTTGATATGGAAAAGATTAAGCTTCTATTAGGGCTACCACCAAACGTCCAACCACCAAGTGGTTCTGATCCCAATGAACTTATCTTACACTTGCTAAGAGGACCTGATGGGAAACCAATTGATAGTTTAATAATTCGAATGCTCGGATTACCGCCTGGATTCATCCTTCCAGGAAGAGAACCACCAAAAGTTCCTATACTAGATAAAACTCTGATATTAAAACTTGTTGGAATTCCACCAGGAACATCTCTTCCTCAAAATGATGATCCAAGTAACTTTCTGAGGAATCTTATTGTTTTTCCAGATGGAAAACCCGATGTAAATTTGATCATAAGAATGTTAGGCTTACCTCCTACATTTCAGCTTCCAGTTGGATTCGATCCTAATACATTAAGTTTATATAACATTATTCTTCAAGATGGAACTATTGATATAGAAAAGATAAGACAAATATTTGAATTACCGTCAAACTTCAAACTACCGTTTGGATTGGACCCTTATAAACTAATTCTAAGGGTGATAAAGGGAAATGATGAAAAACCGAATTATTACTTAATTGCGAGGATGCTAGGATTTCCCCCAGATTTTAATCTTCTTGAAGCAATAACGCCAAATGTTAAGGAGGAGAAAGTACCTTCCCGTGATATAAATTTGAAGGGGGCTCTCTTGAATTTACTTTTTAAGGGTAACGGTTTGCCAGATTTTCACATGTTCAGAAAAATGCTTGGATTACCTCTTTATTTCAGCATACCTTTAGGATTTAACAATTTGAATCCAAAAACTATCACCAGTTCAGATGGAAATATCAATATCAATTATATTATGAGTCTGTTTGGCTTGCCTTCATCATATGTTCCTCCAAGAGGTATTGATACTTATAACTTGATCCTTAATATAATCTTAGGACCTAGTGGTGAGGTAGATTCTAATTTACTTTTAAGAATGTTAGGTATCTCTCAAGAACGCCCTGATCTAGCTAGAGAGATCTCGAAAAATTTCAATCATAAAAATTATATAATTCCAACTGATACACATGGAATTATTGACGTTAATAAATTAATTTCATGGCTAAACTTACTACATTCTAAATGGAGGCCACGAGCAGGGTTTCACTCAAGCATTTTTAATTTCAGAAGGAACATATATTCAGACATAAATATGTTAATCAAAATGTTAA
>SEYY01001003.1:44862-54862 GCA_009176605.1 Armadillidium nasatum
ACCACCGCTAACAGGCAGGGCCTTATTCAAGGAGGGGGTGTTGAAGCAATAAAAAAATAAATAAAACAACCCACACGTTCCACCTAACACGAATTCCATAGGTCATCACAGAGGTGGGCTTAAAGTAATGAATATTAAATTCAGCAGGAAACACAGAAGATGGATGAGAATTCCACAAAATAGAGGTGGCTGGAAAGAACGAGGCACCAAAGTGGATAAGCCTGGAGTTGCCTATGTCCACACAATATTTATGTGCAGACTATGCACCCCTTGTGCTACGAGGACGTCGTAAAGGTGAATGTATACGAGTGGACAGTTCCCTTGAACATTTGCAGCTGTAATACCTATAAAAAAGAGACATGGTACCAACGTCACGTCGCAAAGATAAGAGGTCAAGTGAATTAGTAAGAACTGAACTAAGTCTTTTAGTCTTTGACTTAACCCTATCCAAAAGACGGAGGAAACCTGAGTCACGCCAGATATGAGGGCAGTACTCCATACAAGTATGGATGAGGCCCCTTTATAATAATAACAGTGAAGAAGAAAAAAATTCTCACAGTCTAAACAGAACTCGCAGCTTCTTTGGGACCGCCTTAGGAACCAATGTGATGGGAGATTTCGAAGACATTTTTTTGTTTATGTGAAGGCCGAGAATGTTTATATTGTCGACAGGAAAGACGGGAGAGCCATCGAAAGAAATAGAAAAGTTAGGAGGTTTCTTTATATAAAAATATATTAAATTTTATAAATTTTTTGAATTTAACAAGGCTGAGACAACACCACAGGGAAATTCTATCCAGATAATCAAATATGAAATCTGAAAGATGAAGACAAGAGCAAATTCTAGATGCAAAGGAGGGAGCAGATTTGAAATGAGTAGAAGAATGGAGGATAGAGTCATCAGCATATGAATGTAAGACGAGCAACTGAGATCATTAATAAAAGTAGGAATAGAGTACGAGACAAGAGTGTTCCAACCCTGAGGAACACCACTATTAACAAACATGGAAAAAGAACTCACACTATCAACAACAGCCTAAATGGAACAATTAGAAAGAAAACTAGACATAAGTAAGCAAAAGAGGAAGGAGAGCCAAAGCAGAGAGCTGCATACCTGATCAAACGCCGAAGATATGTCAAGAGTCACCACACAAGTCTCCCCATGTTCCCTAAAAGCAGAAGACCATAAATCTGTGAGATAGAAAAGTATATCACCAGTAGATCTCGAACATCAAAATCCTTACTGATGATCAGAGAGAAGAGAATGAGATTCCAGATGATCTAAGAAATTAGAGTTGAGGAGGGTTTCAAAGATCTTAGACAGAATACAAGTGAGAGCTATAAGGCTATAGTTAGGAGAATCAGAGCGGCAACCCTTCTCGGAATAGGTTG
The DNA here is from genome assembly GCA_009176605.1 of Armadillidium nasatum. Classification (NCBI taxonomy): domain Eukaryota; kingdom Metazoa; phylum Arthropoda; class Malacostraca; order Isopoda; family Armadillidiidae; genus Armadillidium; species Armadillidium nasatum. Next base: position 46,255 of record SEYY01001003.1, read on the forward strand.
GACAAATGTGCTCTTCCAACACTGAGGGAAAGTTCTAGTATTGAGGCATAGAGAGAAAAATTGAACGAGGAATGGAAGTAGCTCAGAGGCACACTCCCTTAAATCTTGGGGAGGAATGCCATCCGGGCAGCTTTCCTTCCTAACGTTCATAGATTTAAGAAGCCCATGTACCTGATCAAATATAATCTCAGGTAAAGGCATGGAACATCTGAGAGGAGGAGGAGGAGGAGTAGGAGTTGTCCAGGGTGAAATTAGAGGAGAACAGGAGGCCGAAGAGATTAGCCTTTTCAGTTGGAGTTTTAGCAACAGAACCATCAGAGCGAATGAGAGGAGGAAAGGAGAATTTCCAGAAGTTGCTGGAGAGGTTTTTGGTAAGAGGCCAGAAAGATTTATCAGTAGGAGAGTTTAGGAGCTCAGCAAATCATCTTTTAGTGAAAGCCTGCTTTGCTCGTCGTAGAATATCCCTGCAACAATTCTGAGTCGAATGAAAATTAGCAAGATTGATAGGAGAATGAGAATTTTTCCATTCTCGATATTCGATGTCTCTAACCTGAATCGCAAGAGCAAGTGCGATCGAACCATGGAGTTTGAGGAGAGAAAGATTTAGATGAAAAAGGGATGAATCTGCTCATCTCGTCAACAATTTCAGCCCCCACCTTATCGGCAGAAATCGAAGCGTCTTCAGAGACAAAGCAGTCCTTCCAGGTATAGTTATCATAGAGTGATCGCAAAGCCCCACAGTCAGCCCGATCAAAGTGCCAGATGATACGCTTAAGGAAAGGTGGAACAGCTGGAGAGAAAGCATGAAAATTAAGAGTAAATAGATTCTGGTCAGAGCTACCAATATTTGCGAAGACAGAGTATTTAGAGAGAGAAGAACTAGTAGTGAAGCATAAGTCAAGATGTTTAAGAATTAGTTGGGACGATCCGGAATGTGTTATGGTTATTTAATTAGTTGCACCAGATCATTGAGAATACTGAATTATTCGGACTCCTCCCCTCCTGGATCAGTATGAGAAGAACCCAACCATTCAGTGCTGTGTACATTGAAATTCCCTAAATAAAAAAACAGTATTTAGATTTGAAAATGTAACATTCTCGTGGGAAGTAGTTAGATACTCAAAAAAGGTAGAAAAATCTTTTCTTTTGGGAGAACAGTAGCAGAAGCACAAGATTATCGAAGTAGTAGGAAAAAAAGATCTTAAGCTTCAGAACATCGAAATTAGGAAATACAAAAATTTCGAGACGTGTTATCGGAGTGCGAGTGTTTACATAAGCACATACTCCACCCTTAGAACGAAAATTATGAAATAAATTATAGATGGATATATTAAAACAGTTTGAGGAGGAATTCTTAGATATCTGGGGCTCAGACAAGGGCAAAAGATTTGGATGAGAGTGAGAGAGGTGGTATTCACAGATGCTAAATTAGAGCGTAAGCCACGGACATTGGTAAAGTGTATAGAGAACCCACGTCTGCGAACACCCGCCATTCTACACACACAATTACGATTAAATCAAACAAACGAACAGCCAAACAAGGAAAACAAACAAAAAAAAACAAAGTAAAGCTGAAATAATATTTAAATTAGAAACTTAAATTTTAAATTGATAATATGAACTTAAAATTAAAAATTTAAACTTAAAATTAGTTAGTTACACAGCTTCCCCTAAAATCTAATGTTAATTCAAGGGGACCCTCCATGCAGAGGTTCGTCCTTTTCTAGGGGTGAAAAATCTTAGCAAACTTTTCTTCTTCTTTAGTTTTATAGTAAAATCTATGCTGATTCCAAATCTGTAGATTTTCATATTTCCAAACGGTTCCTGAAAAAATTATTTTCCCCGAGTACATTGAAAACTTTTTTTTCAGGTTGGAGGGTCTCCAATACTTCAATTCCAATTTCCCCAATCCACTATTAGTTTCCACACTCACATGCATACACACACATGCGCACATATTTATATATATATATATATATATATATATATATATATAATATATATATATATATATATATATAATATATATATATATATATTTATATTGCTACAATACATTGGGCATGAAAAAATGCAAACATTAATAAAAAAAATTGTTATTAGTCATTTTTCTCAACAGGGCTTCACAAAAATTTTTTCATGAATATAAAATCAGGAAATTTCAATCTTATATATATATATAATATATATATATATATATATATATATATATATATATATATATATATATATATAAACAGTCTCATCCTTTCTCTGTTCAATTTTCGACCCCAGACTTATCTCTATGCTCAATCTTATATATACTCTACTGGTAAAGTTCGAAACCACTCCCTTTATCTGTTTACCCAACTTCCTTTGAATTGCATACTTTCAAACGCCGTGTATCTGACATGTCGGCCTCCATCGACAAAGATAGGATTTTTCCCAACTCAGGTGGAATTTGGTAGAACTCCGGCCTTTGCCCACCAGAGAGTATATATATATATATATATAATATATATATATATATATATATATATATATATATAATATATATATATATATATATATATATATATATATATATATATATATATATAATATATATATATATATATATATATATATATATATATATATATATATATATATATATATATATATATATATATATTATATATATATATATATATATATATATATATATATATATATATTGTTTAAAATTTTCTTATTTTATAAAAATATTTTTCCTATTAAATTTCAAATTTATTATTTATATAATATATTATAATATATATATTATATATATATATATATATATATATATATATATATATAATATATAATAATATATATATATATATATATATATATATATATATATATATAATAAATATATAGACAGCATTAAGGAGGTTTGAATTGAAATCTATCAAAAGGAGAGCTGTAATTTGAACATTTCAATATTTTCAATCTGCGAGAAATAAAAAGTAATCATGAAGTTGTAAAAGGATTTTGAGATATGATAGATGAAATACGTGCGGAATCTAAGACTCCAACAAGAAAAGATCATATAGGAGTCAACTGAGAATGGAACTGTAAAGTTAGTGTTTGGATCCTTAAGCCGCAAATGAAGTAGTTCTCAAACACAAAATGTGTCTTGTGGATGTGGTTCATCACTATGCTCTAACGACGATTAAGAACCCAGAAGACAGTGAATTTTTCCTAGGCCATTTGAAGGAATATTGTCAAGTTACAAAGGGCTAGCCTAAAAATAGAGCCTTAACACCCTTATTTAAATCAAGAGGGTTAAAATAGCTAATAAGGAGCTGCTGCTTTGTACTAAAACTGAAAGTAATCCAGACCAACTCAAGTGACCACAAGCTTCAAATTATACTAGAATTTCTCTTCTAGAATTTTTAAAGATGATCTTTAAGAATATCAAGATTTAGAATAGTGTTCAAATGTTGCTCAAGTTAAACTAAAGACGTTATTGAAGTCTTTTTACTTACAGAAAACGCAAACCCGGTCATAATGTTGAGAAACTCAATATTAGTTAATCCCAAGTTGATCGACAATGATGGTGATTGTAGAAAGAAGTCTTCTCCCATCAAGGAAATTTATTCTCCCTTTAGACAACAATGGAAATCCACTGAGACCAGAAGTTGATTGAAGATCATAAAACTAGCCATCACCATTTCTTGTGATTACAAGTTACAATGTACAGCTTTGTAGATCTTCAGAAATGAAATCTATTCAGGTTTAAATCTTCGAATCACTAATGTTCCCTTCGTTGACAGTAATGGGCCTGAAACTCTCCAACAAGGAGTGAAAATTTATTGGCAGTTTTGCAATTCATATATATATATATAATATATATATATATATATATATTATATATATTTATATATATATAATAATATATTAAATAAATTATATTTTTCAAATTAAAAAAAAAAATAAAAAAAAAAAAAAAAAAATAAAAATTTAAAATAAAAATTATAATAAATATATATATATATATATATATATATATATATATATATATATATATATATATATATATATATATAATATATATTATATATTATGAATTATTTGTGTTTGAGCTTGGTGTTTTTTTTTTTACTCCTTTTGTCATTCAATGCATATCGGGAGAGAGAGAGAGAGAGAGAGAGAGAGAGAGAGAGAGAGAGAGAGAGAGAGAGAGAGAGAAGAGCAATACTTACAAGTTAAAACTGTTATTAAGCAATTATTTGTTTCCAATTCCTGTCAAATAAAAAGCAAATGAAAAACTATTTGCAAATGTATTTTTTCCCTTTAGGGTTTGAAGTCCAAGTCAAACTTTTTTTTGTCACGCAGTTATAATTAATAATATAATAATATAATAATAATAATATAATAATAATATTATAATAATAATAATAATTTTAAATGAAACTATGAAATTGCACTCATTCTTCTTGATATATTCATGCTTGTGGTATCCGGAGGAGAAATTGGGCCCGGAACTTTGTGTCATTCTAATCTTAATGTCTGTTAATTTATTAGAATTATTTTTTATTTGATTCTTCGTATTTCTATTTTTCTATATATATATATATATATATATATATATATATATATATATAATATATATATTATATATATATATATATATATATATATAATATATATATTATATGTATGTGTGTGTGTTGTGTGTGTGTGTGTGTGTTTATTTTTTTTTTTTAAGAATTATAATAATAAAAAAAAATTTAAATTAAATGTAGTTTAATATATTCAAATTTTTTTTTTCTTCTTTATTCCTAAATAATAAAAAAATTTTTTTTTTATTTTTATTATTTTTTTTTTATTTTTTATTTTTTGCAAATAATCTCTCAATGCTGTCAATCAAGGTACATAAAATTGCTTTTTCTGATTGATAGATAGGTAAGCACAAAACACTCTCATACACACACAACACACACAAATATATATATATATTATTATTATATATATATATATATTATATATATATATATATATATATATATATATATATATATATATATATATATATATATATATATATATATATATATATATATATATATATATATATATATTATAATATATATATATATATATATATATATATAATTCAGAATGAACGCAGCCTTATATTTACATGTTGGTCTGTCATACTGTGGTTCGACTCTTGGAAGAAAGCTGTAGTGTACTTTACAATAGCTACAGTCTTAATGGTCAAACCTCACAATATGGTTAACTACTCTAGCAGGTAAGGATTATTCATATGGCAATTATTATTAATAAAAAACTTTTGTTTTACATAATAATTTAAATTATAAATATTAATTATTTAATATGAAATAAATTCAAAGAGTATTTATAAAATTAATTACTATTCATTTATTATATATATATAATATATATATATATATATATATAATATATATATATATATATATATATTAATATATATAAAAAATGTAAATTCCTATAGTACATGCATGACAGAGGAGCCTTTTTCTACGGAGGCTCCGCCTTTCCACCCCCGACCAGTGAGTGGTGATTGCATTTTCGCGAAAATCGAAAATGTATGAAATAATTAAAAAAGACTCAAAATATTTTTCGGTGCTTACCTTTCAAATAGATTATTCTTTTTTGCAGGTGGAATGCTTATTTCATTAGGTATCCTTTACTTCTTACAAGGATTAAGGAAACGATATGTTATGAAGGAAACGCTTTTACAACAACATGAAGAAACATATGACAGGTATTTTAACCAAAATTTACCTTAAAATATTAAGGTAAACTTTGCTAATAAACTATTATATAATATATAATATATATATATATATATATATATATATATATATATATATATATATAGTATATAATATATATATATATATATTATATGTGTGTGTGTGTGTGTGTGTGTGTGTTGTGTATGTGTATGTGTTGTGTATTTTACTAAGATTATATAACAGATTTATTTATTTTTGACTACTTTTGCATATTTAGTATTAAGAAAGTTAGACTCCTCTTTGAATTTTATATAAAAGTCTCGTAAATTTATTTAAAACAAATGAAAATTTGGATTCTGCATAGATTTAGTGCACCTTTTAAGGGTGTTTATAAATTTATAAATCCTTTTACATTAATAAATAAATAAATAAATAATAAAAAAAAAGCTTATTAAATTCATTGAACGAAACTCTCACTAATATAATTTTTAACTTCCGTGAAGGATAATCGGTGTTGCTTATAATTGAAAATTTCTTAAAATATAGGGGAAGTGACTTTGTGAATACGAATGAAAAGGAATTGATAAATCTCTCTTTTTGCGCTTCCTCCATTTCTAATTTCAAGTTCTTCTCGACTTCCAAGATTAAGGATTCCATTTGAAAAGTTGGATGAGACGAAAATTAAAGCCAACTTCAATGTGAATTTGTGTGTTGGTTAATGAAATCATTCTTCAAGTTTTCGTGGAACTCATTTGCATGAATAAATAAGCATGGCATTTATTTCTTGATTCCGAGCAAGCATTTTCGAAAATTCCTTCTTGCTTACAAGGCTAAATAAAAATATAAATATAAACCGTTTGAAGAATATACTTAAACTTCTCTTTTAACAGAATTTCTTTAATACAATATTAATTTATTTAAATTTTAATTACATGATTATTAACATAAAATTAAAAGTTTCAACAAATAGCTTGTTTTAATTTTTATTCGCCATATAAGTAAAATTTAAATAATTAATATTGATTAAAAAATCTTAAAAGAAAGTTTAAGTATATTCTTCAAACAGTTTATATTTATTTTTTATTTGCTTTAAGAAAGAGGAATTTTCGAAAATGCTTGCTCGGAATCAAGAAATAAATGCCATGCTTATTTATTCATGCAAATGAGTTCCACGAAAACTTGAAGAATGATTTCATTAACCAACACACAAATTCACATTGAAGTTGGCTTTAATTTTCGTCTCATCCAACTTTTCAAATGGAATTCTTAATCTTGGAAGTCGAGAAGGACTTGAAATTAGAAATGGAGGAAGCGCAAAAAGAGAGATTTATCGATTCCTTTTCATTTCGTATTCACAAAGACTCTTCCCCATATACTCGTATTTTAAGAAATTTTCAATTATAAAGCAACACCGATTATCCTTCACGGAAGTTAAAAATTATATTAGTGAGAGTTTCGTTCAATGAATTTAATAAGGTTTAGCTTTTATTTATTTATTTATTTATTTATTTAATTATGTAAAAGGATTTATAAATTTATAAACACCCTTAAAAGGTACATACTAAATTCTATGCAGACCATCACAAATTTTCCATTTGGTTTTAAATAAATTTACGAGACTTTTATATTAAAATTCTAAAGAGGAGTCTAACTTTCTTAAATACTAAATAATGCAAAAGAAGTCAAAAATAAATAAATCTGTTATATAATCTTAGTAAAATGAAATAGGTAACACATACACATACACATACACACACTACACACACACACACACACACACACCACATATATATTATTATGTATTATATAATATATATATTACATATTATATAATATATATATATATATATATATTATATATATATATATATTATAAATATTTAAGCAAAGTTACCTTAATATTTTAGGTAAATTTGGTAAAATACCTGTCATATGTTTCTTCATGTTGTTGTAAAAGCGTTTCCTTCATAATATATCGTTTCCTTAATCCTTGTAAGAAGTAAAGGATACCTAATGAAATAAGCATTCCACCTGCAAAAAAGAATAATCTATTTGAAAGGTAAGCACCGAAAAATATTTTGAGTCTTTTTTAATTATTTCATACATTTTCGATTTTCGCGAAAATGCAATCACCACTCACTGGTCGGGGGTGGAAAGGCGGAGCCTCCGTAGAAAAAGGCTCCTCTGTCATGCATGTACTATAGGATTATTCATATATTTTGAATATTAAAATAAAATATATAATATTATAATATATATATATAATTATATAATATATTATATATATATTTTTTTTTTATAAGGACAAAATCGAAGCAGTATGATATAATTTAAAAGTACCCTACTTCGATTTATTTACCTATTTATTTATTTATTTTGGCAAATTAACATTTATGTTTTATTATTATAACAATCTTCCATATAAAATCCTTACCTGCTAGAGTAGTTAACCATAACTTGTGAGGTTTAACCATTAAGACTGTAGCTATTGTAAAGTACACTACAGCTTTCTTCCAAGAGTCGAACCATAGTATGACAGACCAACATGTGAATATAAGGCTTCGTTCATTTCTGAATAAATGTATATATATATATATATATATATAATATATATTATATATTATATATATATATATATATATATATATATATAATATATATATATATATATATATATAATATATAATATATATATATATATATATATAATATATATATATATATATATATATATATATTATATATATTAATTATATGTTGTTGTGTGTGTGTGTATGTGTATGTGTGTATGAGTGTGTTTGTGCTTACCTATCTATCAATCAGAAAAAGCAATTTTATGTACCTTGATTGACAGCATTGAGAGATTATTTGCA
>SEYY01001003.1:62362-64862 GCA_009176605.1 Armadillidium nasatum
AATGGTTGACGCTGCTTGATAGCCTTGGGAAACCTGATCTTTAATCTTTCTCGTATATCAAGTTGGGGTAAAGAAAACATGATTAATTTCAATGCTTCAAAAACGCAGCTCCTTGATTTATCATAAGCTTCCAACAACTAGCATACCATCTTCGATGACGAAAAACACAAACTTTCTTTTGTTTGTAATATCCAAGGTATTACCATTTCTCGCGATCATTAAACAAACTTTTGAAAGGTTGTGTCTGAAGCGCCTTCTGATCAATTCTCACTGCCTCAGTTTCTTGCTCTATATTGGGGTGTGGTTTGCCCTTGAATGGAGTATGCATTACAGATCTTGGGTAGTGAGGTTTCAGCTTCTTTTGACTTTCATATTTTTCAGACTTCAAAAGTCATGACGGCCTTTAATTTGCCCCCACCCTGGTTTCTAATTTTCCCTAACCCGGAGTATATATATATATATATATATATATATATATATATATATATATATATATATATATATATATATATATATATATATATATATATATATATATATATATATATATATATATATATATATATATATTATATATATATATATATATATATATATATATATATATATATATATATATATATATATATATATATATATATATATATATATATATATATATATATATATATATATATATATATATATATATATATATATATATATATATATATATATATATATATATATATATATATATATATATATATATATACTAATATATATATATATATATATATATATATATATATATATATATATATTATATATATATATATATATATATATATATATATATATATATATATATATATATATATATATATATATATATATATATATATATATATATATATATATATATATATATATATATATATATATATATATAATATATATATATATATATATATATATATATATATATATATATATATATATATATATATATATATATATATATATATATATATATATATATATATATATATATATATATATATATATATATATATATATATATATATATATATATATATATATATATATATATATATATATATATATATATATATATATATATATATATATATATATATATATATATATATATATAATATATATATATATATATATATATAAAAAATTAAAACAAAAAAAAATAAAAAAAAAAAAAAAAAAAAAAAAAAAAAAAAAAAAAAAAAAAAAAAAATAATACAAAAATAATACAAAAATAGAATTAAAAACAGACATCTCCAGAGGGATGAAAACACAGCTGCTCATTCTCAGATGCAAATTTTTAAACAAACTTTGACAAATGCAATTATTAATTTTTTTTTTTTTTCTCCCCAAATTCACTGTAAATGCAATTACAGATACTGACTGTCTATTTTTAAATTATTTTTTTATTTTTTAAGTCAATCATCAATTTCAAATGTTAACAATAGTGGTTGACAAATTTTTAATAAAAAGTTTCGACCATTTTACGTGTCGATTATATTCATGTCGATGATTCGGGTCTAAAAGTATATATGACCTTGAAAATCCTTTCATAAATGTGAAATGCACTGAAAAAAATTGTCCTAACGAATCGTTGGGACAAGTGACAAAAATGTCACAACAAATTTTTTAAGTTTTCTTATTAGGAAATAAATCGGTGAAGCGACTTTCTTATGCTTAACATGTCTTTTCTCTTTTGACAATTTTACTGTGGCATTTTTGCCATTTGTCCCAACGACTAGTTAAGAAAATTTTTGTAGTATAATATATATATATATATATATATATATATATATATATATATATATATATATATATAATATATATATATATATATATATATATATATATATATATATATATATATATATATATATATATATATATATATATATATATATATATATATATATATATATATATATATATATATATTCTAAGATTTATTTTCAGTAACATATTTAGTAATATATTTTTAAATATTCAAAAACAAATTTATTTATACTTATGCATTTTCTTCTTCAAAGGCAAATTTTTTTTTTTTTTTTTTTTTTTTTTTTTTTTGAGTTTCTGAATTAAAGGCATAAATCTCAAATCAAATAAATTACATTATACACATTCGAAGAGAGATCAAACAAACAGACAGACAGACAGACAGACAGACACACACACACACACACACACACACACACACACACACACACACACACACACACACACACACACACTATATATATATATATATATATATATATATATATATATATATATATATATATATATATATATATATATATATATATATATATATATATATATATATATATATGCTATGAGTTAAAGTTGGAAATAACTCCTGGATTTGCTATTCATGTGTTAATAATACAGCTGTTATGATCGATATAAAAAACATTAACTTTTCAGTGTTATGTACCCCTTCCCGATAAAGGGTTAGCATCAG
>SEYY01001003.1:69862-77362 GCA_009176605.1 Armadillidium nasatum
AATGGAGTCAGAAAGTTGAAAACGAGAAGCAACTGTAGAAGCAAAGAAGGGAGCAGATTTGAAATGAGTGGAAGAATGGAGAGTTGAATCATATGCATTAAAATGAACAGAGTTAGTTAATATAATATATATATATATATTATTAATATATTATATATATATTATATATATTATATATATATATATATATATATATATATATAATATATATATATATATTATATATATATATATATATATATATATAATATATATATATATATATATATATATATATATATATTATATATATATATATATATATATATATATATATATATATATATATATATATATATATATATATATATATATATATATATAAAATTTCATTTCTTGTAATTGATTTTTTTTTTAATTTGTCACAGTGGTAAATTTTTTTTTTAGGAATGTAATTATTATTTTAGTCTTTATAGTCTCAATCAATAAACCTAAGAAAGAAGAAATAAACCCATAAATTAAAAAAAATAAATTATAATTATTTTTAATTTTTTTATTTCTTTTAAAAATAATTAAGGGTAATAATCTCAAAAATGAATTCTATTAAAATTATTGTAACCTTTCGAATTAGGTTTGAGTTCTTCATGTTTTTTAATCATATTTATTTCCTTTATTTATATTATAATTTTGTTGTATATTTATTCTAGAAATTAATTACAAATAAATTTAAACTTTGGACAATAGTTCACTATTATTCCAATTATACTACTATTAATAATAATAAAATAATAATAATAATAATAATAATAATAATAATAATAATAATAAATGATAATGATAATGATAATATATAATAATAATTATAATTATAATAATAATATATATTAACAATAATATATAATAATAATAAAAATAACATTAATTTTTCTAATTTTTTTTTTTTTTTTAAATGGCCGAGACTTATCACAAAATATTCTGACTCTACAAAGGCAGTCTTACTAACATCAAAAATGTTTCTAAGATATAAAAGTATTCTTCAAAGTTTAAATGGATTTGCTCTTTTATTTGGGATAATAGCTTTAAAGTTTAAGAGAAATTTCTGTTTTAAAGTTGAATCATTAAATGCGTATTAACAACTCGTGTTAAATTTGAAGACAAAAAAAAAAATCATTTCCAAACTCTTGACTACTTCAATCAAATAATAAAAGTTTCCTTTATCAAAAGTTAGTTCTGAATAAAATAATAAATTAAATTTTTTTTAATTAATAAATATTAATATTTCAAATAAATTAAAAAAAAATTAATTTTAAATCACCAGTTAAAAATAGACTAGTCTGAGTTGTTAAATATCGGAGTATTATATTTAATTTTTAGTATTTTCATAAATTTTAAATATATTTCAATGAAGTAAGTTTGTTTAGTGTAAACTACTAAGGTCTCAGATTTCTTTTCCAATCGCTGTATGTGTGAATAAAATATTAACACTTCTTTATTGTTCTACCGTGGTTCAAACGGTAGAGTGATTGACTCACGTGTTTGAGGGCGCCGGTTCGATCCCACTTGGGGATCCTAGGTATATGTACTACTTAGAAAAGTGTTAATGATATAAGAATATGATATAAGAATATCCAACAAAATTTTTCTCTTTAAATAAGAAAGAAGTATACCATTGATATTAACTGCGGGAATAGAATTAACGAGCGTTTGTATTTTTTCTCGTGGTTTTCGGAATAAATAAAAATATTCATTATCAGATAATTGGATTATACAATGAAACCTTAATATTCAAAATGGCTGAACTGAATTGAGTATTGTATATCAATACACGAATATGGCAACTCCATTCTATTTTGTTCTCTTTCTTTTAGTTAGTAAATGTATGAACCATTATCCACTATCTAAAACTTTAAGCCTTAGAATAAAGATGTTCTAAGGTTTTACATAAAATATTATACAGTTATAAAAATCAAGACAAATTTTTTTATAGGATAAAGAACTATACTCTTTAAAACCTTCCTGGGAGATATTAAATCAAATTAGTCTATTCAATGAATATTTTTCAATTTCAAGTTTCTACTACATTAAAAAAGCCTCTCTTTTACTGTAAAGATTTTAGATCTGAATCAATTATTATTCTACTTTTAATTCATTTTTTTATTCCCAAATTCAAAGATGGTCTTTATCCACTTTGAATATACAGTTTCTCTACTTTCATAATTCTCTTATTTAAGGTATTGGTAGTATTATTTAGAATTTTTGATGAATATAGTTCCAAGTTGTAGATTTGGTTCTGGTCTTCTTGATTTCATTGTTTGACAAACACGTTTGTTTCGAATTAATATTAAACGTCACCGACTAGGAATATTCAGCAGCAAAAGGTTACATCTGACAAATTAATCAAAATTATTCAGAACTTTTGTTGTAAATTACTACGATTACTACCTACTACCTACTACTACTAATAATAATAATAATTAATAATAATTAATAATTTAGTGAATTATTCTGAATACTGACCAAGATAGAGCAATTTAATTATGAATTTAATTTATGAAATTAATTTAATTAATTATTAAGTTGTAATTTATCTAGTACATTTGTTCGAAGATTTAAAGACTGCTCCCCTTTAGTTAAAAATATTTCAAATAAAGAATGACAAAACTAAGAAAGATTAATTTTAAAATTGTTTTAGTTTTTTGCTTGAGTTGCGTGACTAAATTTAAATTGTTCTTTCAGACATTTTTATGAGTTGTAAACGGTAAACGAAACCGAGTTGCAAATTTTCTAATTTGTTTGCTTTGTTTAATTACGCCTGACTTGGCCTTGTTGATTAATGTTCTTTAAATAAAGAATTTTGTTTTCTTACATTATTAATCTCTGAAATTAATTTCTTTATATTTTTAAAAAACAATACTATTTTCTGATGATATTACAATTCTGCAATATATATATATATATATATATATATATATATATATATATATATATATATATATATATATATATATATATATATATATATATATATATATATATATATATATATATATATATATATATATATAATATATATATATATATCACCACATCTTACGTCTGGCAGTATCAAATTCCAACTAATCAAGTTGGATAATTATCGAACGGTTGATAAATAAATTTTAAAAAAATGTTTACAACATAATAATTTAAATGAGAATATGTATTTAACTCTTCTACTATTAAAACTTCTTTATTATTCTACCGTGGCTCAAACGGTAGGGTGATTGTCATACGTGCTTGAGTGCGCTGGTTCGATCCCATTTGGGGATCCTAGGTATATACTACCTAGAAAAGTTCCTCTCCTCGGATAGGGATAATGCCCGTGAGATGTGAGCTTTTATTAAAAAAAAAAAAAAAAAAAAAAAATTATTAGGAAGTTATCTTCTTTTAAACTTTAAATTACTAAATTCTTCTTTAAAAACTTTACGGAAGCGAAAATATTTGTCATAATTGCAAGTTTTTTTGTTCAATTTTATTAGACAAATTTTCGTTTCTTGTTTGAAACATATATATATATAGGACAGAGAAAAATTTTCCGCACGCCAGGACTCGAAACCACTGACAACAGCGTCGCCGTTAGACAGTGAACATAAGGCTCTACCACTGAGCTACGCCGCCTTCCCAAAACAGAAGGCATAGTAGAACAGTTTTCAAGCACTTATGCTTCGAATCACTGTAGCAACTCGGTACTTATTTAAATCCATAGGAGGGTGCTTGGAACCCCTACTGGGGCTACATTGGCATTTTGCTGGGGGCTCCTGGGTTACAGGAGCAACCAACCAAGGTCAAGCAACGCCAACATGGGCACAACAACTGTTGCGACAAATTTAGCAATATAAGACAGAGAAAAATTTTCCGCACGCCAGGACTCGAAACCACTGACAACAGCGTCGCCGTTAGACAGTGAACATAAGGCTCTACCACTGAGCTACGCCGCCTTCCCAAAAAAGAAGGCATAGTAGAACAGTTTTCAAGCACTTATGCTTCGAATCACTGTAGCAACTCGGTACTTATTTAAATCCATAGGAGGGTGCTTGGAACCCTACTGGGGCTACATTGGCATTTTGCTGGGGGCTCCTGGGTTACAGGAGCAACCAACCAAGGTCAAGCAACGCCAACATGGGCACAACAACTGTTGCGACAAATTTAGCAATAATAAGACAGAGAAAAAATTTTCCGCACGCCAGGACTCGAACCACTGACAACAGCGTCGCCGTTAGACAGTGAACATAAGGCTCTACCACTGAGCTACGCCGCCTTCCCAAAAAAGAAGGCATAGTAGAACAGTTTTCAAGCACTTATGCTTCGAATCACTGTAGCAACTCGGTACTTATTTAAATCCATAGGAGGGTGCTTGGAACCCCTACTGGGGCTACATTGGCATTTTGCTGGGGGCTCCTGGGTTACAGGAGCAACCAACCAAGGTCAAGCAACGCCAACATGGGCACAACAACTGTTGCGACAAATTTAGCAATAATAAGACAGAGAAAAATTTTCCGCACGCCAGGACTCGAAACCACTGACAACAGCGTCGCCGTTAGACAGTGAACATAAGGCTCTACCACTGGCGTGCGGAAAATTTTTCTCTGTCTTATTATTGCTAAATTTGTCGCAACAGTTGTTGTGCCCATGTTGGCGTTGCTTGACCTTGGTTGGTTGCTCCTGTAACCCAGGAGCCCCCAGCAAAATGCCATGTAGCCCCAGTAGGGGTTCCAAGCACCCTCCTATGGATTTAAATAAGTACCGAGTTGCTACAGTGATTCGAAGCATAAGTGCTTGAAAACTGTTCTACTATGCCTTCTTTTTTGGGAAGGCGGCGTAGCTCAGTGGTAGAGCTTATGTTCACTGTCTAACGGCGACGCTGTTGTCAGGTTTCGAATCCTGGCGTGCGGAAAATTTTTCTCTGTCTTATTATTGCTAAATTTGTCGCAACAGTTGTTGTGCCCATGTTGGCGTTGCTTGACTTGGTTGGTTGCTCCTGTAACCCAGGAGCCCCCAGCAAAATGCCAATGTAGCCCCAGTAGGGGTTCCAAGCACACTCCTATGGATTTAAATAAGTACCGAGTTGCTACAGTGATTCGAAGCATAAGTGCTTGAAACTGTTCTACTATGCCTTCTTTTTTGGGAAGGCGCGTATCAGTGTAGAGCCTTATGTACATTGTCTAACGGCGACGCTGTTGTCAGTGGTTTCGAATCCTGGCGTGCGGAAAATTTTTCTCTGTCTTATTATTGCTAAATTTGTCGCAACAGTTGTTGTGCCCATGTTGGCGTTGCTTGACCTTGGTTGGTTGCTCCTGTAACCCAGGAGCCCCCAGAACAAATGCCAATGTAGCCCCAGTAGGGGTTCCAAGCACCCTCCTATGGATTAAATAAGTACGAGTTGCTACAGTGATTCGAAGTAAGAGCTTGAAAACTGTTCTACTATGCCTTCTTTTTTGGGAAGCGGCGTAGCTCAGTGGTAGAGCCTTTATGTTCACTGTCTAACGGCGACGCTTTGTCAGTGGTTTCGAGTCCTGGCGGCGGAAATTTTTCTCTGTCTTATTATTGCTAAAAACTTGTCGCAACAGTTGTTGTGCCCATGTTGGCGTTGCTTGACCTTGGTTTGTGCTCCTGTAACCTAGGACCCCCAACAAAATGCCAATGTAGCCCAGTAGGGTTAACAAGCACCCTCCTATGGATTTAAATAAGTACCGAGTTGCTACAGTGATTCGAAGCATAAAAGCTTGAAAACTGTTCTACTATGCCTTCTTTTCTGGGAAGGTGGCGTAGCTCAGTGGTAGAGCCTTATGTTCACTGTCTAACGGCGACGCTGTTGTCGTGGTTTCGAGTCCTGGCGTGCGAAAAAATTTTTCTCTGTCTTATATTGCTAAATTGTCGCAACAGTTGTTGTTCCCATGTTGGCGTTGCTTGACCTTGGTTGGTTGCTCCTGTAACCCAGGGCCCCAGCAAAATTGTAGCCCCAGTAGGGGTTCCAAGCACCCTCCTATATATATATATAATATATATATATATATATATATATATATATATATATATATATATATATATATATATATATATATAATATAATAAAAAAAAAAAAAAATTTTAAATATATATAATAATAATATTAATATAATAATAATTAAAAACTACTTTAATAAGAATCTTTAGTAGGCAGTCTTTCTTGAAATATTCTATTATCCTCCAATGGTAACTATACTATTATTATTTTATTATAAATAATATATATATTATATATACATATATATATATATATATATATATATATATATATATATATATATATATATATATATATATATATATATATATATATATATATATATATATATATATATATATATATATATATATATATATATATATATATATATATATATATATATATATATATATATATATATATATATATATATATATATATATATATATATATATATATATATATATATATATATATATATATATATATATATATATATATATATATATATATATATATATATATATATAATATATATATATATATATATATATATATTCCTTAGATAATCTTTGACAAGAGCTTTAAAAAGAGAAAAATTATATTCAGTGGGAAAATATAAGAATTTCACAGCACAGAAGTAGCTGAAAAAAAAAAGAAATAAATGATAAAACTATCATCATTACAAATTAAAATAATCATTGAAAAATAAAGTCTATGTTAGTCTGGATCAATAATTATTAACTATACATGTAACACAGGTATAATCACATTAGACATAATTCGTAATTAGGTATTGAATTATTAAATAATAAGATATTCAAATTTTTAAAAAAAATATTATTATTTATTTTATTATTATTATTTATTTATTATTATTATTATTATTATTATTATTATTATTATATATATTATTATTATATATTATTATATATATATATATATATATATATATATATATATATATATATATATATATATATATATATATATATATATATATATATATATATATATATATATATATATATATATATATATATATTCAAAGAAAATGAAAGGGGAGTGCTACACAACTGAGAAATTATGAAAGATTTTCTTGTTCATTACTACAAAGGAATGACACGAGTAATATTCGAAAAAAGTACGAGTTGCAAAGCATGAGTGCACCAAAGTAATCCGGGAATCTTATCATAATCCCCTACCTCATTACAGAGGAACATAACATTGTTTATGATTGCTCTTCAATAAATAATAATAATAATAATAATAATAATAATAATAATAATAATAATAATAATAATAATAATAATAATAATAATAATAATAATAATAATAATAATAATAATAATAATAATTATAATAATAATAATAATAATAAAATAATAATAATAATAATAATAATAATAATAATAATAATAATAATATATAATAATAATATATAATATAATAATTAGTAATATATATATTATTATTATTATTATTATTATTATTAT
>SEYY01001003.1:84862-87362 GCA_009176605.1 Armadillidium nasatum
ATCTTATTGATTTATGACCTTTTGCCTTTAGGGGGTATTGGGAGTCTTGTGTGGTGGCTTTTGAGATATGTAAAGCTTTTGAGAGTTTATGACAAACGCCACTACTCTATAAGCTCCCTTCCTTTGGATTTCTTCCTTCTCTATGTTTATTCATGTCTAGTTTTCTCTCAAATAGTTCTATATCAGGACTTGTTAATGAAACGACCTCTTTTTCTTTTTCTTTATAGTGAGGCGTTCCTGAAAATTCTATTCTATCTTCAACTTTGTTTTTACTTTTTATTAACGATCTTCTCAGTAGCATTTCTAACTCCATTCATTCTTATGCAGATGACTCAACTGTCCATTTTCAACCCATTTCTAATCTGCTCTCTTTTGCGTCTAGAGTTGCCATCTTCCTGCTCTGGATGGGATTTTCTAGGGGGGCTGTCTCCTTAATCTTGTTAAATTCAACCCTTTAAAAACAAATCTCTCAAAAGCACTTTCCAACTTTTCTAAGTCTTTCGACAGCTCCAGTCTCACCTGTGAACAAAAACATTCTTGGTCTAACATAAACGATAAATTGTCCTCGAAACCTCAAATCATAACACTTAAAAAGGGCGGCCTCAAAGAAGCTACGAGTTCTATTCAGGTTGGGAGAAATTTTTCCTTCCGAACATTTACTTCAATTTTATAAGGGTCTTATCCACCCATTTACGGAGTATTGTTCTCTCACTGGGGGACAAGGTGACTCCCTTGACCCTCTACCTCTCGACTTGAGTTTGGTAC
The DNA here is from genome assembly GCA_009176605.1 of Armadillidium nasatum. NCBI lineage: Eukaryota > Metazoa > Arthropoda > Malacostraca > Isopoda > Armadillidiidae > Armadillidium > Armadillidium nasatum. The sequence continues at coordinate 85,628 of SEYY01001003.1, forward strand.
TCAATCTGTTTTCTATAGGCCCTATAATGGCAGGTGGTGTTAGAGATAATTAGCCTTTCGTATACCACCGCCATTGCGTAGCCCTCGCAGCATGCACTCACATAAATTTTGTGTGAATACTGCAAACTCTAGTCTTTACGTTTCCTGTTCTTATATTTTCTTGAATTATACTTTAATTAATGTTTAATTATTTCAAAGAAAAAAAATATAATACAAAATGTGTATTAAGGGAGTGTCGTATTTCGTAAGGAACACTCTACTAGTGATCTTCTATCTCTTTCCTCTGACACTTCGTACTCAGCTTTGCTGAATCAATAGACATATCAAAAAAAAAAAAAAAAACTTCGATAGAGAATAACACAAAGCTTTGATTACTAAACTTCCCTCTTCTGGGTCTATCATTCTCTCTGTGGCCGTCTGTCAGATTTCTTTCCTGGCCATTCTATCACAGTTGTTGAAGACAGTCACCGTTGATCCGTTAAATCTCTTAATAGTGGTTTTCATCAGATATCTGTTCTACCACCAAATATTTTCCGGTTTTCCATTATTGACTTTCTCTTTATTTACTTCAACCACTTATCCACTCCTATGCCGATGTTTCTACCCTCCATTGCCCCTTTTATTTGGAAGTCCGTTTCATCCAACATCAATTAATTATCACTAGGAGGGTAGCCTTGAAACAACTAACCTCTAATCGTTTTTGAATATCTTAATGGAGCAGAGAAAATGTAGTTATTTTCATAACCTCAAAAACTCAGTTTCTCCATCTTTCTCCTCGACTTAAAATTCCACACAACTATAACATTTTCGAAAACACACAACTCAAATCTTCATCTGTTCTAAATATTCTCGGATTATCTTTCTCTCGTGACCTTTCTTGGAAGTATAACACCTTTTCTAAACAAGTTTCTAAGATATTGGGTCTTCTGAAATTATTTTGAAATTTCTTCACTCCACTCCAGTTGCTTACTTTTTTTAGACGCGGTTTTTCGGTCATATTTGGAGTATACTTCACACCTCTGGGGTGATACCATTAACACAGCTCTCATTGAAAAGGTGCAATGAAGGGATTTTCGTCTTTTCAACTATTATGCTTTTACTAAGTTTCTCAGTATCTAAACTTTTGGTGAGTCAACATCAATATAATACAACGAACACTACTCTTTTGGTCTCCTGTAGCATACCTCCACCAATAAGAAGGGCTAGTGTGACACGCCTTTCAATAGAGTCTTATCCTTTTTCTTCCAACTCTTTGACACTAAACTTAGACACTATGCTTAGTCTTGCATGAACTCTGCTTGTAAAGTCCGAAACTCATTCCCTCTAAATATTATCCCAACTTCAAATGACGTGTATCGGGAATGTTAGTTTTCAATTTGAACGATCAGAATTTCATATTTCATATATATATATATATATATATATATATATATATATATATATATATATAATATATATATATATATATATATATATATATATATATATATATATATATAATATATATATATATATATATATATATATATATATATATATATATATATATATATATATATATATATATATATATATATATATATATATATATATATATATATATATATATATATATATATATATATATATATATATATATATATAATATATATATATATATATATATATATATATATATATATATATATATATATATATTATATATATATACTATAATATATATATATATATATTA
>SEYY01001004.1:0-17500 GCA_009176605.1 Armadillidium nasatum
CAGTATGGTATAGATAGAATGGTACACAATTGGATTAGAGTGTTTAAAGAACAGAAGGCAGTGTGTATTACTTAATGGTAATAAGTCATTATGGGAAACGGTGAAAGAGTGGGGTACCACAAGGTTCTGTGCTGGGACCACTTTTGTTCCTTATATATATAAATGATTTAGACAAAGGTCTTAAATGCAATGTTTCTAAGTTTGCAGATGATACCAAAGTGGTTACCTCAGTAAGGAATAATGATGGATGCATAAAGCTTCAAGGTGATCTAGATAGACTTCTTGGTTGGGCAGAGAGGTGGCAAATGAACTTTAATAGTAAAAAATGTAAAGTTCTTCATGTAGGTTACTCAAATGAAGGATTTAATTATGAAATGAATGGGGAGTGGCTTGAGACTGTGGACCAAGAAAAGGATTTAGGTGTGATAATTAGCAGTAATCTGAAGGTGGGTGATCAATGTTTGGAAGCAAGGAATAAAGCTAATAAGATGTTAGGTATAATTAACCGCAATGTAGTTTACAAGAGCAAAGAGGTTATAAGCAAACTATATAATAGCTATGTCAGGCCAGCATTAGAGTATTGTGCACAAGTTTGGGTTCCTCATTTAAGAAAAGACATAGATATGCTGGAGAGAGTACAACGTCGAGCAACAAGGATGATTTCTGGCTTTGAAAATAAGAGCTATGAAGAGAGGTTGAAAGAGTTAGGAATGTTCTCAGTTGAAAGGAGATTTCTCAGAGGGGATATGATACAAGTTTACAAAATATTTGCTTCTGACAGTAATACAGAGATTGAAAAATACTTCATAGTGGACCATGGAAGAGTAACTAGAGGACATAATAAGAAAATTAAAAAGAAGCCATGCCATCTCGATCTAAGAAAATACTCTTTCAGTAATAGAGTTGTTAATTTTTGGAATGATTTGCCACAAGAGATTGTTGACTGTGTTTCTCTTGTCAAATTTAAATAGGGTTAGATAGATTTATGGATGGTTTGGGTATTATATAGTATAATCTGACTAAGCCAAATTGGCGGGTATATTTGAATTTTTGGATCAACAGATCAACCTATGACTAAGCCTAACGGCAGTTTTTGTAGTGGGTGATGGTTCAAGTATTGCATGTGTAATGGGGTTTAGTTTTACTTTTATCTATGCATGACTATGCATGAATGAACTGATAACTAGGATGGGATGGACCAAGTCTTTCGTGCATGTATTAGTATTGTTGTTATTATTATTTGTTTGGACTGGGACAGTCTCGATAGGCCCTTGTGGCTTCTAACTGTCTCTATTTTCCTATGTTCCTATGTTCTCTATCTATTCTGTCCACAATATCATTCACTCTTGCACCTGGATAACATACTCGCATTCGTTTCCTTTTATCCGTATTTCTAAGGGTCCTATCTAAATATTGTATCTGAGAGTCTCCAATTAGTAACGTCTCAGTCTTCCTCTTGGGAAACCCGACGTCACAACTGGACACTTCAGATTCCTCCCCATCAGAAAGACAGCTAAACCTATTTCTGCAGGTCACAGGTCTAGTGTCCCTCATGATCCTAATTAATGAACTTTACAAAAAACAAAACAAAAGTACACTTAGGCTGAATATTATAAGTTCTTGATAAAAACCTAAGGATTAGGCCCACCCTAGCCTTTAGTTGTTTACCTAATACTCAGCTTCAAGAAATCACACCTCAATATTAAATTAATGAATACCACTATTAATAATACAAACATAAATCACCCAACAATATAAACTTAAAAATATAAAATGACTTAAAAATAAACAATTTGTACAGGTAAAATAAAGAGACCACTTCAAACACAACCTTCTCTGGTGAAAGTAGCACTATATATATATATATATATATATATATATATATATATATATATATATATATATATATATATATATATATATATATATATATATATATATATATATATATATAGTGAACAATCAGGCTGGAATTTTGCCAGGGTCGGGGTTCTGGCCGGGTTGTCTGAAATTTGTAAAGAGGTCAAAAGCACTGAAATTTTAGGTTAAGAAAATTATATATAAATTTAACTAAGGTTTATTTAATTATAAGGAAGGAGTAGAATAGTCAGCATTCATTAAATTAATGATTATATGCATTTTCTCCGGGAAAAAATTCAGAGAATTACAGATTTTGTACTATAAAAGTTTTAAAAAGTACAAATTTTTTTCTGATTCACAATAGTGATTCAACAAGTTTACCTAGGTAAGACCCTAAGGTAAAGATTGAAAAAAATGTAAAATATAAAATAATCAATTTAACATGTATTTATACATACCATTGCTATTTTATTGATATGTAACAAACTCGTATCATTTAGCTATATTATTTCAAAATTATTATTTTGTTTATACTTTTAGTCAATATGGCTAAAAGATCAGCTTCAGCAGTATTGAGTACTTTACAATGTTTCAGGATAAGCTCAAAATAGCTAAATGTAACATGCGCAGTCAGGAAACTAGAAGAGGATCTCCGGGTGACCCAAGTAAAATATTTTCAACCAAATCTTTATTAGGGCATCTAAAATAGAAACACAAAGATAACATTCACTTGCAGAAAAGGAGCTGTTAAAAGAAAAAGTAAAAGGAAATATTGAAAAAACAAGAAAAAAAATTTTAATTTTCTTTTATTTTGTTTGAACTTTCCTGCCACATCTGTTCTGTGGAATTCTCTCCTATCTTCTGTGTTTCCTACCGAATTTGATCTCAATTTCTTTAAAGCTCGCGTCTGCACTCACCTAAGAAATTTGCGTTAGGTGGGTCCTACAAGGGTCGTTTTTATATATTATTATTATTTTTTTTTTTACTTTATTTCTGTTCTTCTGACACTCACTCCTTGAATAGGGCTTTGCCCGTGTGGTGTGATATATATATATATATATATATATATATATATATATATATATATATATATATATATATATATATATATATATATATATATATATATATATATATATATATATATATATATTTGTTCTTTACAGTAAAAAAAAATTTAATATTGGTATTGGTCATTATTTGCTGATACCAATACTTACCGATACCGATACTTTACTCCATTCCTAACTTACGTATATATGTGTGTGTGTGTGTGTGTGCGTGTGTGCATACACATAAAGAAGTTTCTTCTCGTTCCCTATATTTAAATTATTTATTGGTCTTCTAAATATGTTACTTGGCTCTCCTTGAACTTAACACTAAGGCATATGGTTCTGATTATCTCCAACCTGTAGTTCTCAAAACTTACATTCTGAGCTTGCACCTTACCATGGTAAACTATTTCGTCTCTACCTTTCTTTTTCTACCTTCTTGCTGAAAATGTGCACTTATTCCACCTGTGCCAAAAAAAATAAAAAAAATAAAAACAAAATAAAAAATAAAAGTGATCCTTTTTTACCCTATGACTTTCATCCTTTTTTCTTCAGTTTTTGAATCTACCTTTATTCTTCTTATCATATCTCAAATTGCTGGTATGGCTTCTGTAAAATATATTCTACAAATGATTTTCTTTCTTTCTCTCAGACCCTTGGTCCTCTGCTTTTTGGCATTTCAGTGAATCTTTTACTGCTTTGCTAGACAGCAAAAGCCTTCGATAGAGTCTGGCACAAAGCTTTTATGTCCAAACTTTTTCCTTTCAGTATCTATCCTTCTCTCTGATTTCTTATCCTTTCATTCTACACATAAACAAGGGTTGGTACATTCAATAACCAAACATTTCTCTTTTTTATGGATTTATTTTCTTTTTAACAAGGAAATTTTATCAGCAGAAATATCCTCTTAAATAAATTTAAAAGGACTGTTCAATCTTATTGTTCTATTTTTACCAAAAATTTATATGTAAGGGTTTCTCTATTTTATCTGAGTATATGCTCTTTAAAAACTTTATTATTCATTCGTTGTTACATTCACTTTGAAACTTATTATTTTTATCCTTTGAAAGTAAAGTAAATTAGTAATCAAAATAATTGATACATTGAAATTATTATAATGAATAAGGTAATTCTATAGAATATTTAATCCAGAAATTATTTATTTTATACTCAATGTTATAAAATCTAAACCTGTTGTAATTACTTCCATGCATAATAGTGAAGAATTGAAAGTAATATTTAGTAAATATATGACCATTTAAGAGATGGTGGCCTCTGGTGATGGAGTTATTGTCATCAAGAATTTACAGCTGACTTGCCCTGGTGTGTGAATTATTTTCTTCATTAATTCTGCAACATTCAGTCTTCAATCCAATTTCCACTCTGTTGAACACGACCTCTCTTCTTCTCTTCTAGACCTCACTTCTTTTTCTTGAAAAAAACTCAGAATCCCTTTCCTATTTTCTCTTACTGTCTATAACCTTAATTTTAAGACAAAGGCGGTTGTTGTGCAAACATGTGGAATAGAGCACATTCTCTCTTGTTCTCTTTTCTCTGAAATCATTCTTTTACGTAACTTCAATGTTCAACATCGCCAGTGGTTTTCTTCTAGGTCACATAATACAGTCGGTGAAAGTGCCTTTCATTTCTTTAAACAAAAGACCTTGAGCAGTTGGTGAAACTCAAAATGCTCTTATCCCTTATTGTTTTGGACATGAACCCAACATTGTAGACCTTTTTTTACCTTCTAATCCCTCTCCTTATACTGTTAAACTCTTTATTTCTTTGAGTTTCTCCAAACACCTTATTTCTGTATCCTCTTCTATTTTATCAAATCTTCCACAAGAAAGACTCTACCTATTGTGAGGAAATGTTATTCCCATTTTGGTGTCGTAAGGTGGTTGGACATGCAATTGTATTTCTTTGATTTCCTGCTTGCCTGGGATGTTTTGCAGCTGTGCTTTTTATTAAACAGTTGTTCAATAATAATTAGGGATGGAGTGAAGTATCGGTATCGGCATATTTTCCGATACTGTATCGGTATCGGTATCGGCAAAATTTTTGGATAAGAGTAAAGTATCGGTATCGATATCGGTAGTAGTATCGCCATATTTTTAGGTATCAGGTAATTTTTAGGTATCGGTATCGGTAAAAATTTTGGTATCGCTCCATCCCTAATAATAATAATAATAATAATAAATAAATAAATAAAGTGTTTATTAAAGTTATATTTATTTATATATATATATATATATATATATATATATATATATATATATATATATATATATATATATATATATATATATATATATATATATATTATATATATATATATACACTTAGAACACAATCCAAACCCCCCTTTCTCTCACCAGGACACTACCCAGAGAATCAAAACACTCAAAAATTCCCCAGCTACAGGCACAGATAACGTCTCAAATTTACACCTAAAACACCTAGGACCCATAGCCACAACATACTTAACCCAAATATACAACAAATCATACACATACAACTTCATCCCCGCAATATGGAAGAAGGCAATAATTACCCCCAAACTAAAGCTCAGGAAAGACCCAAACCTCCCATCTTCATACCGTCCGATCTCCCTCCTATCAACACTATGCAAACTCTTAGAAAAACTCATTCATTCAAAAATCCAACCACTCATGCAAACCCCACAATTTCAACACGGATTCAGGAAATCCCACTCAACCACCACGGCCCTCACCACTATCTCGCAAAACATAATAAATGGCCTGAACAAAAAACCATCCAACAGGACCATACTCATTGCCAACATCAACAAAGCATTTGATACAGTCCCTAAACATAACCTCATACAAAAAATCCTACATTCACCCATACCCAACAATTATAAAAAATGGATTTCCAACTTCCTATCCGATCGTACAGCTCAAGTCTCCAATAAAAACCATCTTTCAAAAACAGTAAAACTAAGAAATGGTGTCCCACAGGGAGCCATCCTATCCCCTCTATTATTTAACCTGTACACAGCAGACCTACCCACCCCACAAACACCAGACATAAAACTAATAACATACGCCGACGACATATCCATCACAATACAAAACTCCTCCATACCTGCAGCCACCACACTCACTCAATCATACATCCAACAACTAGAAACCTGGCTAAAATCAAACAAAATGACAGCTTCCCCCAAAAAATCCTCAATTACTTTTATCACTACCGACAGACACCAATCTTCCCTCCACCCCCATGTAAAACTAAATAATACCCTCATTCCTTTAAACAAATCCCCAAAGATCCTAGGCCTCACATATGACACACACTTCACCTTCTCAAAACACATCGATAACATAACCAACACTGCAAACAGGAAATTAAACATCATCCGAACACTGTCACACAACAATTTCAGAAACGAACTAACCACCCTCATCATAGCATACAAACAGTTCATCCGACCAACACTAAATTACGCATCTCCAGCCTGGTACCATGCCACCTCACCCTCAAATATAGAGAAGTTCCAAATAAACCAAAATACCACCCTTCGAATAATCACAGGTTGCACTAGAACCACTCCAATTCAGCATTTAAACGAAGAAACAAAAATACTCCCGATCCGTACTCTCCTTGACATGATAGGAACCCAATTCTACACAAACAACCTAGACATTTCACATCCCTGTCACTATACCCTACAAGACCACACAAGACACCGTCTAAAACTACCTCCATCATCACCTGCCCTTTACTACAGTAAAATATTCAGAACCATTCCACCTACTGCAACAACACACCACTAATCAAACACATACACACCATCATAAAACAAAATTATCTCAACACCCACCAACCAAATCATCTTCTCAACGAAAAAACCCCCGACATAGCAAATACACAAAACACATTACCACGCAAAACCCAAATTACCCTATCCAGATTAAGGTCAGACCAACACCCTAACCTACAAGCATACAAACATAGATTCAATATACAAAACACACTATCCCCAATATGTCAAAGATGTATGCAAGAATCAGACACAACAGAACATCTCCTTCTGAGATGCCCCTCCCTTACCCAACACAGAATCCTCCATCACATCACCTCTCTGAGAGACCTTTGGACTCGGCCGGCGGCCGTCGCGGATTTCCTGAAGGCAGTGTGGCCCTTCCAGTAAGGAAGGTCTAAGAGGAAAAAAAGTAAAGTATATATATATATAATATATATATATATATATATATATATATATATATATATATATATATATATATATATATATATATATATATTATATATATATATATATATATATATATATATATATATATATATATATATTTCCTCCGGTAGGCAAAGGTCAGAGGCCTATCAAATTCCACCAGAGTTGGGAAGATCTTTATCATGGTCGATGGAGGCCGACGTGTCTAGATACACGGCGTTTGAAAGTATGCAAGTCAAAGGAAGTTGGGAAAGCAGATAAAGAGAGAGTGTTCCAGACTATACCGGTAGAGTATATGCAAGATTAAGCATAGCGGTTAAGTCTGAGGTCGGAGAGTTGGACAGAGAAAGGATGAGACTGTGTAGAAAGGCGTGTCGCACGAGCTCTTCTCAATGGAGGAGGTATGCAACGAGAGAGTTCAGAAGAGCAGTGTCCGTTGTAATAGCGATAGTAAAGAGAGAGTGACGCAACAATTCGACGGACAGAAAGAGATTGAAGAGAGTTAGTAAGAGCAGGAGAGTTGATGAGACGAAATGCCCTAGACTCCACCTTTTCTTGGAGAGCTGTATGTGCGGAACCACCCCAGATGTGCGAAGCATACTCCATACAAGGGCGAACAACACCCCTATACAGAGCAAGAAGCTGGGGTGGCGTGAAGTAATTCTGAAGGCGCCTCAGAACACCCAACCTCTTAGAAGTTTGTTTAGAAAGAGAAGTAATGTGATCTATCCAAAAAAGATCACGAGAAAAAGAAACAACATGAATATTAAGAACAGATGAAGGCTTAAGTTGTGTGTTTTCGAAGAAGATATCATAGTTGTGTGGAAGATTGTGTTGAGTGGAGAGATGAAGGAATTGAGTTTTTGAGGCATTGAAAACAACTATGTTTTCTTTGCCCCAATTTGAAATAAGTGAAAGATCAGAGGTTAGTTGCTCCAAGGCTACCCTTCTCGAGTCTATCAACTGCTGTTGGGTGGAACGTTTTTCAAACTGGAAGGAATAATGAAGGGTGGAGTCATCAGCATAGGAGTGGATAGGAGATGAGGTCATTAATGAAAAGTAGAAAAAGTGTTGGGGACAGGACAGAATCCTGAAGAACACCACTATTAATAGACTTAAAGGAAGAACGGTGGCCATCTACAACAGCTGCTATAGAATGACCGGAAAGGAAATTAGTGAGAAGATCACAGAGAGAAGGATAGATCCCGAAAGAGGGAAGTTTAGAAATCAAAGCTTTGTGCCAGACTCTATCGAAGGCTTTCGATATGTCCAGTGCCACAGCAAAAGATTCACCGAAATGCCGAAGAGCGGAGGACCAAGAGTCAGAGAGAAGGGAAAGAAGATCACCCGTAGAGCGTTTCTTACGAAAGCCATACTGGCGATCTGAGATAAGATTAGAAGAATTGAGATTTCCAAATCTTCCTGTTAAGAATAGATTCGAAAACTTTATAAAGAACGGAGGTCAAAGAAATAGAACGGTAGTTGGAGGGTTGAGCGGGGTCCCCCTTCTTCGGCACAGGATATATATATATATATATATATAATATATATATATATATATATATATATATATATATATATATATATATATATATATATATATATATATATATATATATATATATATATATATATATATATATATATATAAACAATAAACACGAGAAGACATTAAAATGACAATCTTAATCTTCCTCTGGAGGATTTACATTCAATTTTCTTTCCAAAAAATTTTTAACAAGTGGTATATTGATAAATAATTTACCTTTTTACATCTGGATCAATTACAGCAGAATTCATTTCTTTATTTTCTCTGGTGGTAAATGCCATGGACATTTCATTATCATCCATAATGTTTTCATCATTATTTGAAGCAAGTAAACTGTCAAGATTATCAGAATTAAAATCACTTTCTCCTAATGTGCAAACTTCATTAAGATTTTTAAGGGGTTCTCTCTCTTCAGATACATGACATAACTTTGGTTCCTGTTTTTCTTTTCCATTAGTCAATTTATATTTCTTAGTTTCAGTAGAAAAACGCTGAACATGCTTTCTTTCATAACAAAAACTTGGTGCCCCTTTTTGAAGCATCTCCATTTTTGGTGAGTCTTCATTTAAACATTCTTCTAAGAGGGCCATATCTGCGTCAGTTATCTCCTTTGTCTAGAAACAGAGATAAAATTAAACATCATTCTAAAAAATTAATAATGCAAAGCAAACTTTAAAGCAATATGAAATGGAAAAAAATGCCAAGTTACTAAATAATGAAATATTTTTAATAATCAAAAATAACACAGAACTTAAGAAACACCAAAAAAATATGATTTGAACTGATTTGAATATTGAAGTACTAAAATATAATACTCAAATGGTAAAATTAATTATTACTAAACAACACCAAGAAAATCTTAACTAAATAAATTTATCATTTTAATATATATATATATATATATATATATATATATATATATATATATATATATATATATATATATATATATATATATATATATATATATATATATATATATATATATATAATGAGAAAAGTTAAAGCCAACACCAAGGGTCTCCACATATTATTTATTACAGTGTGAACGTTTCAAACCTTAACGCGGTCCATCTTCAGCACAATATAAGTTCTAAAAATTTCTAATTTAAAATATAAACCAAATATAAATTCACTAACTATTTTTAAAATACTAAAATAATAATAATAATTGCAATAAAATAATAAAAATATAGGAAAATATTGATATTAATATAACATAAACAAAAACCAAGACAAATGTCGAAATTTTGCAACACCAAGAAATATTAAAAAGGCTGGACTATTTTGGGAAAAAGGACTTCATCATTGTGTGGAAAGAGCAGAAGAAGAAGTTTGATCGTTTAAGGATGGGGAATGAGTTTTTATATATAAAGACTCCAATATCCTACGATCAAGAAGAGAAGACGAATGTCGGAGTATAGAGAAATCGGAAGAAGAAAAAGGATGGGTATCTCCATGGTACCTTATGGTAGAGTGTTCCGGAGAAGAAAGAGGAATGTCAGTTCTGAAGAAAACTCCTCTATGTTTATCAATCCTCACTTTTAATTGTAGACCAGTTTGACCTACATACGCCGCATTACAGCTGGCACACTTAAATAAGTAAATTAATGAGGATCTGAGAAACATTGGGATAGATTCCTTATGTCTGAAAAAAGTGTGAATTGAGAGGGAGTTATAATTTATAAGAACAAACTGGCACTGGGGGAATGTAGCTTCAAGAACAGCAAGAATATGTTTGTTAAGTTGGGAGGTAAGGGATCCTATAAAAGAAAGTTTTAGATATATTTTTTGTTTAGGAACAGTAGGAAAATAATGAGGTCTAAATTAATACTTTTTTTTTATCACTTCGAGCTTAGGGAATAAATTAAAATGGAAAAGAATTTTAATAAATTCCATCTCTTTATGGAATAAATGCCAGTCAGAGCAAATATTAAATGCTCTATAGATTCTAGATCTTAGACCTAATTTGATTTTTCCCAAAATAGTCCAGTCTTTTTAATATTTCTTATTGTTGCAAAATTTCTACTTTTGTCTTGGTTTTTGTTTATGTTATATTAAGATCAATATTTTCCTATATTTTTATTATTTTATTGTTATTATTATTATTATTATTTTAGTATTTTAAAAATGTTAGTGAATTTATATTTGGTTTAAATTTTAAATTAGAAATTTTTAGAACTTATATTGTGCTGAAGACGGACCGTGTTAAGGTTTGAAACGTTCACACTGTAATAAATAATATGTGGAGACCCTTGGTGTTGGCTTTAACCTTTCTCATTAGATTGAAGTTCACAAGGAACGAAGCTATGGCAACTTATATATATATATATATATATATATATATATATATATATATATATATATATATATATATATATATATATATATTATATATATATATATATATATATATATATATATATATATATATATATAATGACAGAAAAATTTTCCCGCACGCCAGGATTCGAACCCAATTGACAACAGCGTCGCCGTTAGACAATGTACAGAAGGATCTACCACCGAGCTTTTTTTTTTTTTTTTTTTTTTTTTTTTTTTTTTTTTTTTTTTTTTTTTTTTAAGAAGGCCACCACTCACGGAAAGAGCCCTTTTCAAGGAGGGGGGGGCACCCATACAGGGACAAAACTCATTCAAACACACACACGCCTATCGCACAGCCCTCAGGTGGGCGCAGACGGAAGTCTTAAAGGGTGGAAGATTAAATACAGGAGGAAAAATAGATGAAGGTAGAGAATTCCACAGAAAAGAGGTGGCTGGAAAGAAAGAGGTACCACAACGGGCTAGCCTGGGATTTCCTACATCCACACAAAATTGATGCGAAAGCTGAGTACCCATTGTGCAACGAGGACGACGCAACGGTGGAGGAATGCGAGAGGCCAATTCCCTCGAGCACCTGCCATTGTAGTACCTGTAGAAAAGAGATAGCGCGCCAACGTTACATCGCAGAGACAGAGGGTCAAGAGAGTTTGAAAGTAGGGGACAGTTTATTAATCTTTTAGCTTTTGACTCTACCCTATCCAGAAGAGAGGAGGAGCCGGAGTCCCCCCAAAGGTGAGAACAGTACTCCATACAAGGACGAATAAGACCCTTATTTATTTCGATTAACTGCTCAGAAGAAGAAAAAATCACGCAATATTAACAGAATTCCCAGCTTCTTGGAGGCCGCTTTAGCAACCATTGTGATTTGTGGTTTCCAAGACAGTTTATTGTTTATGTTTAGACCAAGAATGTTAATGTTATTTACAGGTGAGACGGGAGAGAAATTGAAGAGGATAGGAAAGTTAGGTGTTTTTGAAAGGGAGATGTGGAGAAGTTGAGTTTTTAAAGAGTTGAATTTCACAAGGTTGCTATGACCTCACCGGGAAATCCCATCCAGATCGGCAAGAACAGAATCGGAAAGTTGAAGACGAGAAGCAACTCTAGAAGCAAAAGAGGGAGCAGATTTGAAATGAGTAGAAGAATGTAGAGTTGAGTCATCAGCATAGAGTTAGAAGTGCAGTTGAGAAGATCGTTAATGAAAAGTAAGAATAAGGTTGGAGATAAAACAGAGCCCTGAGGAACACCACAGTTGACAGAAAAAGAGGAAGAGGTCGCTCCATCTACAAGTGCCGAAATGGAACGATCTGAGAGAAAACTAGACAAGAGTAAGCAAAGAGAAGGAGGAAACCCAAAGGAAGGGAACTTAGAGAGCAGCGACGCATGCCATACCCGGTCAAAAGCCTTGGATATGTCAAGCGCCAAAACACAAGACTCCCCGATATTCCTAAGGGCAGAAGACCATAGATCAGTAAGATAGGAAAGTATGTCACTAGTTGACCTCGAGCGTCGAAAGCCATACTGGTGATCAGAGAGAAGAGAATGAGACTCCAAATGATCCAGGAAATGAGAGTTGAGGAGAGTTTCAAAAATTTTAGACAGAACACAAGTGAGAGCTATGGGACGATGGTTAGAAGGGTCAGTGCGACTACCTTTTTTCGGAATCGGCTGAACAAATGCACGCTTCCAGCATTGAGGAAAAGTATTAGTATAAAGGCATAGAGAGTAGAGCTGAACGAGGACAGGCGCTAACTCAGAAGCACACTCCCTCAGAACACGAGGGGGAATGCCATCCGGGCCACTGGCCTTCCTGACGTTCATAGATTTCAGGATCCCATGCACCTGATCATGAGTAATTACAGGTACAGACATGGGACACCTCAGAGGAGAAGGAGTAGGAGGAGGGATGCCAGAATCGAGCAGGGTGGAATTAGATGAAAAAAGGAGGCCGAAGAGATTAGCCTTTTCAGAAGGAGTATTAGCTACAGAACCATCAGAGCGAATAAGAGGAGGAAAGGCAAATTTACAGAAGTTGTTAGAGATATTTTTGACAAGAGGCTAGAAATTTTTATCAGTAGGAGAGCCATGGAGGTCAGCGCACTTCCTTTTTATGAAAGTACGCTTAGTCCGTCGAAGAACATCCCTGCAACGATTCCGGGCTGAATGAAAATTAGCAAGAGTGATAGGAGGAGTGTTTTTCCATTCACGATAAGCATTGTCTCTCTCCCGAAGGGCAAGAGAACAATTGCCATCGAACCAAGGATTTTGAGGAGAAAAAGATTTAGTTGAAGATGGAATGAATCTGCTCATCCCATCAAGGATCACAGCCCCTATCTTTTCAGCAGAGACAGAAGCGTCCCCCGAGATAAAGCAAGATTCACTCCAATGATAGTTAGCAATGAAGCGGCGCATTGCCCCCCAATTAGCCCGATTAAAGTGCCAGAAAGTACGTTTAGGGCATGGTGGAGCTGTTGGAGAGAAAGCATTATAACTAAGAGCTATAAGATTATGGTCAGAGTTACCTATAGGAGAGAAAATGGTGTATTTATAACTAGAAGGAGTAGTGGTGAAGCATAAATCAAGTGTATTCAAGAATTGGTTAGTACGATCTGGAATGTGTGTAGGTTCCTAATGAACTGCTCTAGATCGTTAAGAATGCTGAATGATTTGGCCTCCCTCCCACCTGTTTCAGTATGAGAGGAAACCAACCACTCAGTGTGGTGTACGTTGAAATCCTCTAAATAGAGGACTTCAACATTTGGATGAGAAGAAGTGACAGTCTCGTGAGTAGTAGCAAGATATTGAAAAAAAACTGGAAAATCTGTTCCATTAGGGGAGCAGTAGCAGAAACACAAGATAATTGTAGTAGTAGGAAGACAGATTTTAAGCCATAAAACATCGAAATTAGGAGATTCTAGATTTACGAGATGTGTCACAGGAGTGTTTATGTTAATATAGGCACAGACCACCATTTAGACGGAAATTGTGAAAAAAGTTGTAGTTAGAGATATTAAGATTGCTAAAGAAAGAATCCCTGTCAAGCTGGGTCTCAGACAGAAGCAAAAGGTTAGGACGAGAGTTAGTGAGGTGGTGTTCTACAGACGCGAGATTAGATCGAAGGCCACAAACGTTAGCAAAGGTAATAGAAAACCCCCGTCTATGCCCAGCCCCACTACCTCTGAAATTATGCACTAAAAAAAATAACACAATCACGCACGCACGCACGCACGCACGCACGCACACACTAACTCACGCAAGCACTCACGCACACACTCTAGCACACAATACAGTAAACTAATTAAAATAACTATTGTTAAAATTATTAAAACTATTAAAATTAATTTTGAAAATATTAAAGCTATAATTAATAAAAAATTATGAAATAAATTTATACTATAGAAATTCACTTAATAGGTCGAAGAAAATAAATAGTAAGTTTAAAACGGTAAAAGTTTACTTAGGTTAAAACCATACTTATCTTTCGTTTGTCGAACTTCACTGACAATAAAAATAACCTATAATTAATTAAAAACACTAAAATATTAAAACACTGAACACTAAAGAAAAATTAAAGAAAAACACACAATTAACACTAACAATAACAAACAAAAAATAACACAAACACACACCCTAGCAATAGAGAACTATCAGACACAACCTTTCACTAAGAGAACTAAACTAAAGCTACGCCACCTTCCCAGAAAAAGAAAGCATAGTAGAACGGTTTTCAAGCTCTTCTACTTCAAATCACTGTAGCAACTCGGTACTTATCTAAATCCATAGGAGGGTGTTTGGAACCCTTACTGGGGCTACTATGGCATTCTGCTGGGTGCTCCTGGGTTAAGGTGACCATCCGTCCCGAATTTTTCGGGACAGTTCCGATTTTTAGATTTGGCAAAAATTATTTATTCAGTCAGTCAGCCAGACAGTAGAAGGCAATGACACACCGCCATACAGCCAGGGGGCGCAGTGTATGATAGCAGAAGGAAAAAAATTCATTTATTTTTTTTTTTTCTAGAATTTCCTTAAGCGTAATTTTTCATTTTAACACCATCATCACTGCCTTCCATCTCACTCTGTACTCTGTCCACCGCAACTCTTCTACCTTCGTCCATATTCAAACCTTTCCTCCCCAGTATCTCCCTCAGCCTATCCATCTACCTCCACTTTCCCCTCCCCCTCCTTCCCTCTACCTCGGATCTCATCACTCTGCCCACCATCCTATTCTCATCCATTCTACACATATGCCCAAACTATTTTAATACACCCTCTTCTGCTCTACCCACTATTCCCCTCATCCATCCACACATCCCCCTTATTCTTTTGTTTCTAATTCTATATACTCTCCTTAACCCATATATAACTCAATCCTTTCATCTCAAAAACTTCTAATCTTTTCCTCATCTGAGCATTCATCACCCATGTTTCACACCCATACATTACAGATGTTAGACACCTATTCTCAAACATTCTTACCTTTATTTCCTTCGATATTCTCCTTTTCTTCCGTACTTCTCTCAGTCCCTCCATCACTTTCATTCTCTCCATCACTCTATTCTTTATTTCCCTATTTCCCCATCCATCCCCCTTTTCCCTCCACCTGCATTCCCAGACATTTAAACTCTTTCTACCTCCTCAAATTTCTCTCCCTCAACACCCTCCCATTCCTCACCTCATACTGCCTCATCCCTGCCCCCAATCCTCACACTTTACTCTTTGTTGAGTTTAACCTCAATCCCTTTGACGCACATTCCCTCACAAGCACCTTCACCAACATTCCCATCTTCTCCCCAAATTCTGCAACTAACACCATATCATCTGCAAACAACAAGATATTTACCTCCCATTCACTCTCTCCACTTCTCAACCTAATACCCTTACCTTCACTCTCCATCCTTCTAACAACACCATCCATTAACACATTAAACAACCATTCAGTCAGTTACCTCCTCACCCTCACTCTCGCTCTACAGTTCTTATAAAATGATTTAATCCCATTCAATAATCTACATCTCACTCCCCCTCTCCCTTAGTACCTCAAACAATTTCCTCCTACAAACTCTACCATGCATTCTACAAATCCATAAAGCATACATACCCCACTCTATCTTTCTCACACAATTTTTCATGAATAATTCAGTGTAATCACTGATTCACACATCCCCTACCCTTTCTGAAACTTCACTGTTCCTCCTCCCCTCTCTCTATTGTCAATTCTTTCATTTTCGATACTAAAACTCGCCCATAAATTTTCACTACTACACTCAACAAGCATATCCCCTTATAATTCCTACACACCATCTAATCCCCTTTCCCTTTATATATCCGCATATATATATATAATATATATATATAATATATATATATATATATATATATATATATATATATATATATATATATATATATATATATATATATATATATATATATATATATATATATATATATATATATATATATAGGCATCTTGCCACTTCTGAGGCACTCTTCACTCTCTCCAATACACATTAAACATTCTCACCAACCAGTCAACTATACTCTCCTGCTACCACACTTATCATCTCCTCATATATATACCATCCATTCCTGCCGACTTCCCCTTCTTCACCTTTCCCACAGTTACTTTTACTTCCTCTGTACTATTACTCCCCTCTTCTAATAACATCTCCTCATTATTCCCAACTACTTACTCGCCTACCACAACGGTCAACAAATCATAAATCTCTCTTCCACATCCTTCTTTCATTGCACCACATCACCATCTTCCCAATTATATATATATATATATATATATATATATATATATATATATATATATATATATATATATATATATATATATATATATATATATATATATATATATAGCGACCTAATTATCTCTGGCCTGACCAATACATGGTCCAGGAGGTCACTACACATTGTTGTAGCGAAGGGGGATAGATCAGGAGGCTGGGTGTTTTCAATGTCCCCTTGTGGAATGCCGACTGGTAGGCGTGTGGTAGCCACCACTTTTCTTCAAGCCTGCGGACCGTCTGTAGCCTTGGATGGCAGGCTACGTCCAAGGAGAAACCACAGACGAGGGCAAATGTTCTGCCAAACTGGGTCTCCTTTCAGGGTACTTCAACTGGGACGCCTTCTTCTGCTGCTGCTGTAGTGGCGTTTTCTTCTTGCCTCTGCTTAGGACGACTTTTTCTGGACGGTGCGGCTTCTTCTTCGGCTTCTTGGGCTAATGTGAATGTAACAATATTTGCTAACAACCTTTTGAAATTATCTCTAAATGGAAAGGATCAATTAACAAATAATTGTTTTTTTCACTTTATTTGGTTTCTTATTTTTAACAAAAATTGCTTACAAAATCATTATTATTATAAAAGTTTCATAAAATCACAAGTTTCATAAAATCACAAGTTTCATAAAATCACATTTAAATCACATTGAAATAATATACAAAATTTTATTTATTTTAATTCTAAA
>SEYY01001004.1:21867-33877 GCA_009176605.1 Armadillidium nasatum
GTCAGCTGCTCCAAGGCCACCCTCCTTGCATCTAGTAAGTGTGGTTGAGAGGGTCGACTTTCAAATTGAAAAGATTAATGAAGGGTGGAGTCATCAGCATAGGAGTTGATACGAGATGAAGTAACAGAAAGGAGGTCATTAATGAAAAGTAAAAAAAGTATTGGGGATATGACAGATCCTTGAGGAACACCACTATTAATAGATTTAAAGAAAGTGCGGTAGCCGTCTACAACTGCTGCTATAGAACGACCGGAAAGGAAATCAGAGAGAAGGTCACAGAGAGAAGGATAGATTCCGAAAGAGGGAAGTTTGGACATCAAAGCTTTGTGCCAGACTCTATCGAAAGTTTTCGATGTCTAGCGCAACAGCAAAAGATTCACCGAAATGCCGAAGAGAGAAGGACCAAGAGTCAGAGAGAAGGAAAAGTAGATCACCAGTAGAGCGTTTCTTACGAAAGCCATACTGGCGATCAGAGATAAGATTAGAAGAATTGAGATGTTTCCAAATCTTCCTGTTCAGGATAGATTCAAAAACTTTAGAAAGAACGGCGGTTAAAGAAATGGGACGATAGTTAGAGGGTTGAGAGGGGTCCCCCTTCTTCGGCACAGGCTGAATGAGCGCACGTTTCCAGCAAGAAGGGAAGGTTGAAGTAGAAAGACAGACGAAAAAGTTTACCAAGGCAGGGTGCAAGCTCGGAAGCACAAGTTTTGAGAACCACAGGAGGGATACCGTCAGGACAGTACGCCTTCTTGGTGTTAAGCTCAGAGAGAGCAGAAATGACGTCTTTAGAAGAAATTATAATTCTAGGCATAAATGAGTTGGAGGGGGTTGAAGGAGAAGGAACTGATCCGGAATCGTCTAAGGTTGAATTAGAAGCAAAAGTTTGAGCGAAGAGTTCAGCTTTAGAAGAAGGCAAAACGGCAGTTGTACTGTCAGAAGATACTAGAGGAGGGAAAGAGGAAGAAGCAAAGTTAAGAGTTGACATTTTTGCAAAATGCCAGAAAGGTCGTGAGGAAGTAGAACCAGAAAGATGGTTGCATTTTCTACGGAGAAAGGAGTTTTTAGTGTTACGAAGGATAGATTTTGCACGATTCCTGGATGAAATATAAGTTGCATGAGTTTCAGGAGTTTGAAGACGACGATAATCTCTGAAGGCAGCATCTCTGTGGCGGATAGCACGAGAACAAGCAGAGTTAAACCAACGTTCGTTAGGTTTAGTAGAAGGGAAAGAATATGAAATGTACGCCTCCATGCCAGAGAGAAACAACTCGGTTATGCACTCTGCACACTCAGAGGGACCCCTCCCACGGAAACAGTAATCTTTCCATGGAAAATCAGAGAAGTACAACCGCAAATCAGACCAGTTAGTGGCACCGAAATGCCAAAAACGTCTCCTCGCCGAAGGCGGGGGCAGTTCTTGCGGAAGACTTGAAGAGAAAGGACAAGATACAGAGATAAGAAGGTGATCGGATGAACCCAGAGGAGGAAAGAGTTTAACAGTGTAAGGAGAAGGATAAGAAGTTAGGAAAAGATCAAGTGTGTTGGGTTCATCACCAAGGCGATCAGGGGTACGGGTAGGGAGATGCACCAACTGCTCAAGTTTGTTCTGGATAGAAAATTGGAAAGCGAGTTCACCAGCTGGATCGTGAGAACTATATATATATATATATATATATATATATATATATATATATATATATATATATATATATATATATATATATATATATATATATATATATATATATATATATATATATATATATATATATATTAAGAATGAACTTAAAATCATATTACCTCAACTTTCCTTTTTTTTGATGGTATGTTTGCAAACATCTTTTTAATATCTCCGCCCTTATGCTTCACTCCATTCTTCTGTGACTGATTTTCTTTGGGCTTTTCTTTCTTCTTTTTAGAGGTGAAAATACTGTCATCAAAATTATCATCATCTTCATCAAATATTTCCCTTCCATCTTCTATATAACCAAGACCATCTGATTGAAAAATTTACGTTTTAAATTTTGAAAACATTTGGACAAAACATATAAATTTTAAATATAGATATATGATAGTTATTATTAACAGTGTTGTTTCCTCAAACAATAGTCGGAAAACCAAGTCAGATAAATTTAAAGCATTACAAACTAAGACATCTATATAAATTCTTATAATTATTTTTTTTAAAATTCAACAAGATATAGAATTTAATTTCTTTGTTACAGTTAGAAGTATCAAATAACGTATTCAACACATGAAACATTCTGACACTAACCAAATTATTGATAAAATCTGGAATAAGTTTCTATTCAAACAGAAAAAACATTTACCATCTACTCAACACATAAAATAGGCAAATGTACAGTCGTCAACAGAAGTTCGTTCCTATTAGGCTGGAAATAAATAATTATATCAAATGGAGATCATTTCAGGTTCAGCCAATCACAGTTCAATTAAGCCCCTCTCAATGTTTTTATTTTCTTTTTATTCAAAATAGAGCTTTTATGAAATGATCCCATTTTATATAAATATTTATTTCCAGCCTAATAGGAACGAACTTCTGTTGACAGACTGTACATACAAATACCAACAAAAAAGTAATAATATATATATATATATATATTAGAGGTGGACCGGATATCCGCATCCGCAACTGCGGATATCCGCATCATTTTTCCAATATCCGCAACCGCATCCGCATTCGCGGATAGTAAAAAAATATAAAAAAAGCACTTTCTCTGGCAAGAGTGAAAAATGTAGATTGCTTTGCACACCAAACTCAGATAGTAGTTAAAAATTCCATTATGAGTCAAAAATGTGTATCCGATTTAATAATCAAATGTAGGCTAATTCTATATGCATTTCAATCACTCCGTTGTAGCCCAAAATGAGCTGAAGAAAATACAAACAAGATTAAATGTTCGTCCACTTTCTGTCATGCAAGATATTCAAACACGCTGGAATAGTAATTTGCATATGCTTGAGAGGATGAGCGAAATTAATGAGGCCATTTGCCTTTATGCTTCAAGCAGCACAAAAATAAAGCCTCTAACAGCTGACGAAAATGACATTTTAAATAATTGTATTAATATCCTTAAGCCTTTTGAAGAATTAACAAAGACTATAAGTTCAGCTGAATCATGTTTGTCAGATGTGATACCACTTGTTTCAACATTGAAAGTTGTGTTAACAAATGTTATTAAGTCTGAGGGAGTTTCAAGGATGACTGAAACATTAATGAAGGAGATGAACGACAGATTTGAAAACCTGGAAAATGATGATGCTTATACAATTGCAACCTTTTTAGATCCTAGGTACAAAACAAAATTTTTAAAACCACTTGTTTCTCAGAATGCTAAAATCAAATTAGGATGCTTATGCGATGAGATGATAGAAACAGCTAAAATAACGCCTTTCAAGAAAAAGCAAAAGCTCTCAGATACAAATGAAACAAAATCTGTTAGCTTAAGCATTGCTAAATCAATGAAAGATCTTCTAGCTTCCAGCAGAGATGAACAATCACAGTCAGAAGTGTCAAAGGATACAATATCGATTATTGAAAATCATCTAAAACTCCCACGTTTGGAGGCAGATTAAGACCAACTGGTTTGGTGGAGAGATAATTGCAAAAGTTTCCCTTTACTTGCTGAGCTGGCAAGGATTTTTTAGCATGTCCTTCAACTAGTGTTGCTAGTGAGCGTCTTTTCAGTGGAGCAGGCCTCATTTACGACGAAAAGCGAGCCAAACTTTCACCTGAAAGAGCCCCAAAAGCTTTTATTTCTAAAAAATAACTTACCAATTATTAACTTCAAATGGAATATGTGAAACTGTGAAGTGTGAAGGTAATATTGAATTACTGGCTATATATATATATATATATATATATATATATATATATATATATATATATATATATATATATATATATATATATATATATATATATATATATATATATATATATATATATATATATATATTTTTTCCTCTGGTGGGCAAAGGCCAGAGGCCTACCAATGTTCCACCAGAGTTGGGAGGAAAGTCGGAAACATGGTCAAATTAAAGGCCGACATGACCTGATACACGGCGTTTAAAGGTGCCTAAGTCATAGAAAGTTGGGAAAATAGATGAAGGAAGTGTGTTCCAGACTTTACCAGTAGAGTACATGTAAGATTGAGCATAGCGGTTAAGTCTGGGGTCAGAGAGTTGGACAGAGAAAGGATGAGACTGTGTAGAAAGACGAGTCGCACGAACCCTTCTTAATGGAGGAGGTATGCGACGAGAGAGTTCAGAAGAGCAGTGTCCATTGTAATAGCGATAGTATAGAGAGAGTGACGCAACATTTCGACGGGCAGAAAGAGATTGGAGTGAATTAGTGAGAGCAGGAGAATTGATAAGACGAAAAGCTCTAGACTCCACCTCTTCCAGGAGAGCTGTGTGTGTGGAACCACCCCAGATGTGTGTCGCATACTCCATACAGGGGCGAACAACACCCCTATACAGAGCAAGCAACTGGGCTGGTGTGAAGAAATATATATATATATATATATATATATATATATATATATATATATATATATATATATATATATATATATATATATATATATATATATATATATATATAACCTTTTTCCAAATGGGTGGAGGTTGGGGAAAGAGGTTGGTGGGGTGTTCAAGAGTTGGGTCCCCGTCCCACACCCTGGTAACAAAGATTCTGGATATTATATTTAAAATTCCAAGAATCTATGGCAAAACCTCTTAAAAATTAAACTATCCGCATCCGCATCTGCGGATATCCGCAATTGAATATCCGCATCCGCATCCGCGGATAGTAAAAATTACTATCCGGTCCATCTCTAGTATATATATATATATATATATATATATATATATATATATATATATATATATATATATATATATATATATATATATATATATATATATATATATATATATATATATGCTACAAAAATGTCTGCCACAATGCTTGCACAAAAGCTATATTTCAGCTTAGGGTCGTGGGACCTAGACCATTACAGTTTTATGAAAATTTTATTTCTTACCTTGTTCTGGTATATTTTATCTTATTAATTGTAATAATTTTGCATAGATGTTTAATACTCTTGATAACTTTATTGTATTTATTATTTTTCACAACGTTTTTTCAAAATTTACAAAGTTCAATCCATTCTACTACAATTACAAAATGCGAGTTGTTTTCAAACGTTTTTAGTTTCTAGTATATGCTACAAAAATTTTCTAATCATGATCGATATATGTACTAAATGAACGATATCGATATAATCGATATATTGTTAATTTAATATCGATATTATTTAATAACTAAATTACATTTATATAAAAAAAATTCAAAAATCAAAACACCCTTCATTCTATATATTATTATTATTATTATTATTATTATTATTATTATTATTATTATTATTATTATTATTATTATTACTTCACCACTGGTGGGCAAAGGCCAGAGGTCTGATAAAATTTTCACCAGAGTTAGGAGGAAAGTTGGAACCTGGTCAAATCAAAGGCCGACATGACCTGATACACGGCGTTTGAAGGGGTGTAAGCCATAGGAAGTTGGGAAAATAGATGAAAGGTCTTTTCCAGGCTTTACCAGTAACCAGTAACCTCCATTGAGACCTTCTCAATGGAGGAGATATGCAACGAGAGAGTTCAGAAGAGCAGTGTCCATTGTAATTGCAATAGTATAGAGAAAATGATGAAACAATTCGACAGGCAGAAAGAGACTGGAGAGAATAGCGAGGGCAGGAGAGTTGATAAGACGAAAAGCTCTAGACTTTACCTTTTAAAGAAGAGTTGTGCGAGTGGAACCACTCCAGATGTGGGAGGCGTACTCCACACAGGGGCGAACAACACCCCTATAAGAGCAAGCAACTGGGGTGGTGTGAAGAAATACTGCAGGCACCTTAGAACATATAACCTCTTAGAAGCTTGTTTAGAAAAAGAGGAAATGTGATCTTTCCAAGAAAGATCACAAAAAGAAAGAAACACCAAGAACATTAAGGAGAGATGAAGGTTTAGGTTGAGTGTTTTCGAAGAAGATATCATAGTTGTGTGGAAGATTGTGTCGAGTAGAGAGATGGAGGAACTGAGTTTTGGTGGCATTGAAAAGGATCATCTTTTCTCTGCCCCAATTTAAAATGCAAAAAAGATCAGAGGACAGCTGCTCCAAGGCTACCTTCCTTGCGTCCATTAACTGCTGTTGGGTGGGGCGACCATCAGAGTAGGAGTGGATAGGAGATGAGGTAATAGAGAAAAGGTCATTAATGAAAAGTAGAAAGAGAAATGGGATAAGACAGATCCTTGAGGAACACCACTATTAATGGATTTAAAGGAAAAACGATAGCCGTCTACAACAGCTGCTATAGAATGATAGGAAAGGAAATCAGAGGGGAGGATAGATTCTGAAAGAGGGAAGTTTGGAAATCAAAGCTTTGTGCCTTTGATATATATCCAGCGCCACAGCAAAAGATTCCCCGAAATGTCAAAGGGAGAAAGACCAAGAGTCAGAGAGAAGGGAAAGGAGATCACCAGTAGAGAGTTTCTTACGAAAGCTATACTGTGGATCTGAGATAAGATTAGAAGAATTGAGAGGTTTCCAAATCTTCCTGTTAAGGATAGATTTAAAAACTTTAGAAAGAATGGAGGTTAAAGAAATTGGACGGTTGTTAGAGGGTTGGGAAGAGGTCCCCCTTCTACAGCACAGGCTGAATGAGTGCACGTTTTTAGGAAGAAGGTATGGTTGAAGTAGAAAGACATAGATGAAATAGTTTACCAAGGCAAGGTGCAAGCTCGGAAGCACAAGTTTTGAGAACCACATGAGGAATACCATCAGGACCATACATCTTCTTAGTGTTAAGCTTTGAGAGAGGGCAGAAATGACGTCTTTAAAAGAAATTACAATTTTAGGAATAAATGAGTTGAAGGTGGTTGAAGGAGTAGGAACAGCTCAGGAATCGTCTAAGGTTGAATTAAAGGCAAAAGTTTGAGTTAAAAGTTCAGCTTTAGAGAAAGGCATAACGGCAGTTGTACCGTCAGAAGATACTAAAGGAGGGAAAGAGGAAAAAGCATAGTTAGAGTTGACACTTTTTGCAAAATCCCAGAAAGAAAGTGAAGAGGAGGAACCAGAAAGATTGTTGCATTTTAAATGGAGAAATGAGTTTTTAGTTTTACGGAGAATAGATTTTGCACAATTCAGGGATAAAATATAAATTGTGTGAGTTTCTGGAGTTTCAAGATGGAGTTAGTCCCTGAAGGCCGCATCCTTGCGGCGGAATGAACAAAAACAAGTAGAGTTAAACCAAGGTTTGTCAGGTTTAGTAGAAGGGAAAGAATATCTAATGTATGCCTTCATGACTGAGAGAATCACCTCGGTTATGCGCTCAGCACACTATGAGGGACCTCTCCTATGGAAACAGTATTCATTCCAGAGGAAATCAGAAAAGTACAACCGCAAGTCAAACCAGTTAGTGGCACCAAAATGCTAAAAACATCTCCTCCTCGAAGGCGGGGCCATTCTTACAGAAGACTGGAAGAGACAGGACAAGATGCAGAGATAAGGTGATCGGATGAACCCAGAGGAGGAAAGAGTTTGACAGTGTAAAGAGAAGGATAAGAAGTAAGGAAAAAATCAAATATGTTGGGTAATCACCAAGGCGGTCAGGGATACGGGTAGGGAGATGCACCAACTGCTCAAGGTTGTTCTGGATAAAAAACTGGAAGGCGAGTTCACCAGCTGGATCATGAGAACTAGATGAAAGCCATTGGTGGTGGTGAACATTGAAATCACCTAATATGATGATTTCAGAGAAAGGAGAAGAAGAAAGAATGTTCTATTTTAGAGATAAGATAGTCAAAGAATTTTGGATAGTCTGTAGAGTTAGGGATAAGTAGACAGAACAGATGAATTTAGTTGTAGAGTTGCAAGAAAGTTTAAGCCATAAAGTAGAGAATTCAGAAGACTCCAAATTAGAGACAGGAGAACAAACATCATTGCGCACATATGCACATCCACCTTTGGCTGAAAATTGAGGATAGAGACAGTAGGAGGAAATAGAGTAGGGTTTGCTGTCAACGCCCTCAGATACCTGAGTTTTGGTTAAGAACAAGAGATGAGGTCTAGAAGAAGAAAGGTGGTGTTTGACAAAGTGGAAATTAGAAAAGAGACCATGAAAGTTGCAGAAGTTAATGAAAAAGGAAGACCTTGCATCAGGGCAAGTCAGCATAGAAGTTTTAGTGGCACCAACCCCATCACCGGGGACCATCAACTCACAAGTGGTGATGGGGTAAGCATCTCCGAGGCAGTTTTATGCTTTACCACTTTGTAGTACATTTTAAAGGTAATGTATGAGTAAGTGCTTGTAAATTTGTGGTAACATGAGAATGGAGTCAGGGTAAGGAGAAGTGGGAGCATATATATATATATATTGTAAGTATATGATCACATATACTAGTTCTTGTTAATTTTCCAGAGGTGAAGTCACGATGTGAAGAGACGCTGTGGAAAACGATGCGTACCTTCCTTCAAAAATAAAACAAGAGGAGAAAAACATATGGGCAGAAAGGATAAGTATTGTTCCATTTTGTTTTTGATTTTTGGTTTCTAACCTATTTATTTTTGTATTCTACAGGTAAAGGTAGTATTCTTAATATTTAAATACACAACAAACAGAACATTTGATTAAAATAAAGTATAACATTTTTCAGTATTATTATTGAACATCAATATAATAAAATAAAAAGACTTACCTTGGATTGGAGCCCATCATCAAAGGTCTATCCGTAAGTTGCTCAATTGGTCTTTTATTTTAAATGTTTATAAATTTGTAAAATTCATGAATAGAATAACATTCTTATTCGTATATTTCAGTTCCAACCTGGGAACTAATACATAATGCTTTCGTAAATCATCGTACGGATAGATCGTTCTTGCACATTAAACAGTCTGCAAGGATTTCGTTTATTACGTTCCCCAATAAAATCATTGCCCTTCGTTCGTTGTTGCATAGTCTGTTCCGTTCAGTTGTAAATTCTTTCCTGATTCCAGTAAACCGTTTTCATTCTTTTTCATGTACAAATTCTTTACCTCAATAAAAAAATAAGTTTTTCTTTCGGTTTCCTTATCCCTTCGTGTTGTCATATTTTTTGCTGCATAACGTTCCTTCATCGTGATCCCCCCCTATAGCACTCGCTACGTGCCTGAGGATCATCGTTCGCTCAAGAAGGATTGCGACATCAAATTTCATTTAAACCTCTTAATCAATTTCGTCCGTAGAAAAGGAGAAGTGGACTACACAAGAGATTCACACTTCAACTAAATATTGTGAGTTTAAATTCAATTGTGTTTTTTTTTTCTGTATAATCCTAACAGAGAAATATTTTGGCGACCATGCCAGGATCACGAAGAGGAACGAGAATTCAATTTAAACAACGAAATGGCAGAAAAACCAATAATGGACATTGAAGAAGCAAAGGCAACAGGGAATCAACTAATTGACTTGGATATGCTATTCAGCACTAATGCTGCTTCCACACCGGAACAACAGACTGATAACCCGAGGGGTGAATCCTTGCGGGATTTCCAACCTGTGGATCGGGAACACGTCTCAAAACTAGAAGACATGGTTGTAAAATCAATTAGTTATATTCAGGAAGTTGATCAACGACTGAGCAGGCAAAATACCCTGATATTGGAAATGTTAACGTCTTGTCAAGATTCCGCTCCTACTGCTGCACCACCACCATCACCTGAACGGTCAGTACGGCCGAAGGAAAAGAAGCCGTCTTTATCAGTAGCTTGTGAGGTTGACGGAGGAGATCAACAACAACCAATCATGAATCCCGCAAGCACACCCCGTATCAACCGGAACAATGACGGATAGACAATTCAGGGAGTTCATAACGGAGAGTCTAGCGGTTCAGCAGGCTCACAACGCTATGTTATCCCAGACACTGGCGATGATGACACAATTATTAAATAAGCCTAAGTCTAACAAGGGATGACACAATTATTAAATAAGCCTAAGTCTAACAAGGCAGTGCCACCTGCAAAATCTAATCCTGATACTGACCAAGACTTAAAGGTATTCTTCAGAGAATTTGAAGAATATTGCTCGATCCTGTTCCCAACCCAAAAACAGGACTGGTTAAGGCTCTTGGGATCATATTTGCAGTCGTCTTATTTGGCCCTATACCATCAACTCCATAAGGCAGATAAGTCTTATGAAGACATTAAACAGAGTCTACTAGAATTGTTAATCAACGAGGACACCGTCAGACAAGAGCGGGCCGTTCAAACCTTTATGACTGCCAAAATGCACAAAAATGAAAGTCAGGATTTTTGCTATCCGTTTACTGGATCTCGCGAAGAAAGCCTACCCCAAAACTTCAACAGAAGCCTGTAAAGAGCATGAGACACTACGTCAAGTGTTTCTTGCAGCCTTACCAATTTCGATCAACAAGGAGATCTCTAGTTATCTCAGAAATCACGAATGGTGTTCGGGAAACAAAGTTTCTTTTGATCAGCTGGTAAATCTAGCTGATAGACACCTTCAGGACCTAAAAGGACATACCCAAGTACCCGTTCCTTAAGTGATCAATATTTCCCTAGTGGCTGAAGCGAGACCCCAACAAAAGTTGTGGACGGATGTAGTAAAACGTTGGAAGAATAATTCCTCCAATGCCCAACCACCTCCACAACCGCCGGTCGAGAAAAGGTCGAAAAAGAAAGAACGGCGTCAAAAGAAGTCTACGGAAAACCGCAGTCCCAAATTAGTTAGTGACAAACCGCGAAATAGCGATAGCTCTAACTTGTCGGGACGGTCGGAAGAACTAGGCAGGATAATCGTGCGCGTAAAACTTCGCAACGACAAAAAAAAACCAGTGGTGTAGTTTTTGCGATAAAACCACGCACTCAACGGACACTTGTTATATTCTCAACAACAAGTGTTCCATCTGTAAGAAGAGTGGGCACTTGTCCTTTAAATGTTCACAATATCAACCACAACAACAGCAACAACAACGACGTCTTCCGGAAAATTGTCCCGTATGAAACCAGTAGGCAAGCATTGTCCGGAATGGCAGAACCGAAAACCGCGACGAGAAAGTAATTCTCCGCCCAAAAGAAGAACTTCGAGGCGGTCATCAACGGAGGATGAACACACCACTGGGGGATTGCCGGCGCGAAATCAACAAGAGCGTCCTTTAAAACTAATTGACCCCGTGACTGAGAGGCCAGTCACGGTTGAAGGGTTAA
Source organism: Armadillidium nasatum (assembly GCA_009176605.1). Taxonomy (NCBI): domain Eukaryota; kingdom Metazoa; phylum Arthropoda; class Malacostraca; order Isopoda; family Armadillidiidae; genus Armadillidium; species Armadillidium nasatum. The sequence goes on from SEYY01001004.1 coordinate 33,170, forward strand.
CTGCTCCTTGTAGGAGTCCCCCGTTAGTAACAGAGTTAACCTCCAGTACTTTAAAGGAGAATAACAATAAGAGTGAAACCCTACTTCTACAATTTAGAAGTGCGAGGCTCAACCTTTAATGGTCGCAGTAGAAGTAGTAGACTATACAGGAACTTGTTTCCATTCTTTAATTGATAATGGAGCAGAGATTAACTTAATAAAAGAAAGCGCTGTTTCATTAATGAATGGTATACAACGATATCCATCGGTGGTCGCAAGGGTCACAGGCGTTGGAAATGCGCGTATTCCTATACACGAGTTCGTAATCTTAATATTAAGATTCGAAACTGGTTATATTTCAACTTTGGAAGAATTTTATATACTTCCGGATTCCGCTATGGATCATTCCATGGTCATTGGAGTTACGCTTCTACGAGCCAATTCCTTATTACCCGATATGTCAACGTATCAACTTTTCCAGAGAACCGGAAATGACTTCGTGGTAATAGCAACAGGCCCAACGAAATCAACTTATCGGGAGGTCATCGACGCACGGAATGTGGAAATTCCCGCTAACCACTTCAAGATCGTAGATGCCGAAATGGCATGTCGAGGAACCAACTTTCCTACTTCGACAATGTTAGTGGAACCACCAGAAAAAGTAGAAGTGGAAATCGTAACCGGATTGGTTAGTAGCGGAGAACCTTTTCAAATTGCTATCTGCAATAA